>JBBIGA010171305.1:2274-16456 GCA_037576975.1 Alestes dentex
GTGATTCAAAGTAAAATATGAAGAAATGGGGGTGGCTCAAGACTTTTTCACAGTACTGTATTACGGAGTGTGTATATATGTGTGGACATGGAGTCTTGAGCACTTTTAATAAATGGTTATTTCAGTGGCTGAATGTTGACTGTGTTGTGTTACTGTTTGCAGGAAGCTGTATGTTGGTCTGTCGGTGCTTGTGTGTTTGCTGGTCTCCTCGCTGGTGGCATTCTTCATGTTCCCGCGGCCCGTTTTGGTGGAGGACGGAGGGATCCGCTCTGTTATCGTCCTCTTTGACCATGAAAAGAGCAAAGTCCTCATCAACATGACTGTGAGTGAGATTAGCATCTCGTTTATTTCTACAAGGTTTAGGATGAAGGCTGGAGTATGCAAATGAGCCTTGGGTACTCGAGTACTTGGTTCTTGGTACTCACTCACCTGGAGCTGTGAGTGGTCATCTTGTCAGATTGGTTAGAGGTTCGTTAGCATATTGTAACCTTCTATGTTATCAGTATTATAGAGACCGTTATTGTGATAACGATTAGCAGGCAATTTATTGCTTAGCCCTTGCTTAGCCCTGACCATTAATTCTAAAGCTCTAAGGATCTTAATCCTTACAATTCAGAGTGTATCACTAAAATCTGATTTCAGCAAATAAAAATGATGTTAATCAGTCTAAAACCGGAGAGTGTTTACTCTCCTAAACACCGGTTGGCCGCTTTCCAGACCCCCTCCCTCCCTCTGCAGGTTTTCCCCACCCACTTGTGGGCAGAGAATATCTTGAAAATTCTCCTAGGTTCAGACATCTTGTGTTTTTCTGCTTGTTTCTAAGACCTAAAATGAAAGATATTTGGGCATTTTTCTTCGTTATGAGCATTTGTGTGACATTTTTTTTTAATCTCAGTTGTGTTTATTATTACATGTTTTTTTTAAATTACAATAACTTTGGTTCTACATGATAAAGGAGCACCAAACAAAGCTCAGCATGACATCTGACACCTCGAGGATCAACACAAACTGGGGGAACGTCCAAGTTAAACACAAGACTGGTGCAGGTGTTGTTCCTGGAGGTCCTTCACTCCCTTGGGAACCCAAGCACAAGGGGGGTTTTACTCGGCTGCTTATCCGAGTGATCTAAATGCATTTAGGCACACTCGCAGTGGTGGCGAGTAGAGTTGCTCCATGCTACGTGGAGCTGCAAGTGGTGAGAGCTCTCTCACCTAATCACGCATGCAGAGACAAAGGGGAGACACAGACACGAGTCCGTATTTCTGTCTCTAGCAGCACAGGCATTCGGTAGTGTTTTAACAAGGTAACAAACCTGAGTAGAAGCTTTGTGGAAGAGCTTGGTGGCCGCAAACCTACTGTCCGGACCACCTGGCTTTTCTGCTACATAACACAGGGTGCTCAATACACACAACCAATCACGAGACAGAAACAATGAAGACATAACAAGGCTAGCTCACTCACACACACGCAACACAGGAGGACGCGTGATCAGGTGCCTAGCACCAAGCTGCCACACCTGGGTTGCCTAGGCAGTGACTACACACACACAACATACCGTGACATCACTGAGACATGACTGGACACGGGTATTCCTAGTATTCGGGCGATGGGGGCCGCTGGGTTCATGATCGAAGCGGCCTAGACGTGACAGTCCATATGTTTTGCCATATGATGACAATTTACCACTTCAGACACGTATTGCTTGTGTTCTATGGTTCTTTTTTTTCTCCTCAGAGCTCTCTGAACTTCCACAATGGTAACTTCTTCTCCGTGCTGGTGGACAGTGTAAGCAGTCAGGTGCTCTACATGAAGACCGTGATTGGCACCACACAGCTGGACAAGGTCATCACCATCCAGCCCCTCAGTCAGAGAGAGGTGCACCATCCCCTCAGTCCTTACCACAAACCTACACTACTGTGCTTTGCTGTACTTGAATGATTCATATGTAGGTCACTGTGTGGCTTAACAAACAAACAAACATTCCCCTGAAACTGGTCAGGTTCAGGGACTGGGCTGAAATTTAGTCTTTGTCTTGAAAGTCTATAAGGAAGCCTGGAGAAGTGTTCCTCAAAACTACATTAAAGAAACAATTAAAAATCATTTTCCTCCTTCTTTTAAATTTTTTTTTCTCTTTGTTTTTCTCTACCTGTCTTTTTGTTTCTTTTTTCTTTCCTTGCTCTCTCACACTTTTCTTTTCTGTGTCTGCCTCCCTTTCTCCTTCCCTTGTCTTTTTCTCTGTTCTCATCTCTCTCATTCTTTTTCTTTCACGCTTTTTCTTGTCTCCCCTTTTTCTTTTTCTTTTCTCTCCATTTTTCTTCACACTATGTCTCTCTGTCTGTCTATCTTTTTGTTGTCTCCCATTTTTTTATCTCTTTCTCTTTTTTCTTCTCTCGTTTCTTTTTTCTTTTATTCCCCTTTTTTCTGATCATTCACTCTCTCTCTCTGCAGATGAATTTCACAGTGAGTGTGAAGATCAGCGGGAGTTTGTCGTATGTGTAGTAAGTATTGGTGTATCTCACCTCTATGTTGCCGATGTATGATATACAGTGCTGTGAAAAAGTATTTGCCCTTTTCTGATTTCTTATTTTTTGCATGTTTGTCACACTTAAATGTTTCAGATTATCAAACTAATTAAAATATTAGACAAAGATAACCCAAGTAAACACAAAATGCATTTTTGGATATTTTTTTCCTTAATAAATAAAATCATCACTTAAAAACTGCATTTTGTATTTACTTGGGTTATCTTTGTCTAATATTTTAATTAGTTTGATAATCTAAAACAGGCCGAATAATCTGGCCGATTATTTTGTAAATTCCCCCTCTGCTTTTTTTTTTTTTTTCCTAGTGCGTTTTGCACAATGGCGAGCATCAAGGTCCACAACATCGTGGTCTTCATGCAGTAAGTGTGTTGTTTCCACTTTTACATGAATTTCGCTTCTTCTGTGATTGCTCAAATGACTTAAAAAAAGAAAAACGGAGCAAAATGGTCAGAAAAGTCCACTGATTAAACTCTATGTTCAGTGAATGACCTAAACTCAATTGTGTCCATTATTTCCATGAAAAATGTATAAATCACATCAACACAGTCTCTCTGTTTACTCTGTTTGATGTATTTTATTAATGTAGAGATTATGGACATGTTTAAATCAGATGCATTCACTGTTTGGGGCGGTAGGTGTTTACAAGCTGTATTCTTCTTTCTAGTGCTGATGTGGGTTAGATTGTAAATTTACATTTTCCAAAAAATTTGCAGCATAAGTCAATTTATAATCTGTTTAAATCTCAAATTAATATAAAATCTCCAGGTTCAGATGCACAAAGAAGGCAAGACAGGGTTGTTTATAGAACACATGATAATACAGAGTACATTCAGTGTCCTTTACAGAGATAACATGAGCATAAAAGTGAGTTACAAATGTAAGCAAAAAATCTATCCCTCCATTCATTCTTTATCCTAGTCAGGGTATCCTAGACATACACAAAGTGTATAAATCAACAATACAATATAATAAACAATCTAAAGCTTATATACAGAAAATACAGATTACAGAATGAATACAACAGAGTATACATAAATTGCAGTTGCAGTCTAGTAGTGCGTAGCAGTGTGACAGTTCAACTGTTTAGGAGGGAGATGGCGAAGGGCAAGAGACAGTTCCTGTGTCGGGTGGTCCTGGTCTGCAGGCTTCTATACCATCTGCCAGAGGGCAGCAGGTTGAAAAGTCTGTGTCCAGGGTGTGAGGGGTCTGTGATGATTTTCCCTGCCCGTTTCCTGGTTCTTGAGCGGTACAGGTCCTGGATGGAGGGCAGGGGGGCACCGATGATCTTTTCTGCTGCCCGTACAGTCCGCTGCGGTCTGCTCCTGTCCTGTTTAGTGGCTGCTCCATACCAGACTGTGATGGAGGAGCACAGGACAGACTCGATGACTGCAGAGTAGAACTGGATCAGCAGCTCCTGTGGAAGACTGTACTTCCCCAGTTGTCTCAGGAAGTACATCCTCTGCTGGGTCTTTTTGAGGATGGAGAAGATGTTGGTCTCCCACTACAGGTCCTGGGAGATGGTGGTGCCCAGGAACTTGAAGGTCTCCACAGTAGACACCAGGCTGTGTGATATGGTGAGGGGGAGCAGCTAAACAATGGCGAGAAAAATGTAATAACTCAAGCAAGACTAAATATAAATAATATAAATATTAAAAGACCTCAATAACAAAAGCGGTTTGTCTCCATGGACGCGGTTTTGGGCCGGTGACCACCCATGAACTGTGAAAAGAGAAATGCATGTCAAACGCAGTCACTGGGCTGAGATACACTGGAAAATCAATGTTACAACTTCCATACCATCGCAGTACAGTTTGGGTACAGCATTGTTCCTGTAGACCTGTGGAAAAGTGCATTTAGTTTCCGATCCATCCAGCTGTAAAAAGACCTAAAGAGGCAAGAGTGAAAGCAGTGGACTGTCGAAACTCTGATTATGCCTGTTCATTTACATTCTACAGGACTTCAGTGAAAACATCCTACATGGTGCGGAGCGCCCAGAACACACTAGAGGCATATCGCTACATTGACTGTGGTGCCAATTCCACCATGTACCCCTCCCCTGCCTTGCTCTCCACCCACCAGACTACGGAACTGCTGTGATGAAAAAGTTCACAACCTTGTGCCAGTCTTTGGATGCACAATTTAAAAGCTCACTTAAAGGAGCAGTTTGGCTAAAAAAAAATCCAAAAAATGTTTTAAAAAATCCAGTTTTCACTTTACCCCTTTTGGATTAGCACTTGAGATACGAGGCTAAGGTTGCTAATAAGGAATGGAATCTTATACTCCACTAATTAGCATGATTCTGACTCCCCTAAAATCAACAGATCTTAAATAGACTCGCTTGACTTAGGTATCCAGTTAGTGTGATGCTAATTAGCGCTCATAAGTCCCTAGCCACGTTAGCTTCGCAGCTAAAGTAAAGGAGTGTGTCTTGGCTGATTTGGTTTAAGGGGTTGAAGTTGTGTTGTGCTCTAAAATAAGGGACTCTCTGGGTGTTTTCACAAATTTATGATTGTCTAAAACTGCTGAAAGCATGGCTGAGATGCTGAATGCTAACATTGATGGAGGAGACAGGTGTTTATATGTTGATGATAGGAAGTTACGCATCAGCATAGTGTACTTGACCTAGCAGGAGTGGAGAGTAAAGAGATCTGCATGACGGTAACTATACACCACACACAACTCTGTATGAAGGTTTTGGCACCCCTGATCTAATGGCATATATTGTAGATTTTCTAAGGGTACAGATGTTGCACACCATCAGCAGAGTAATATGTTTTAAAACACAATTATTGTTAATTTGATTAACATTGTTGGGGAAAAATATGATTTAAAACCATAAAAGGTATCAGTTACATCAGCTGTGGCACAAGCACCTCCCCCACCCTTTACCTCAGTTAGCTACAGGGCTAATATAGCCAACAAGTAATAAAAGCCTATTCCCCATCAATTAGCATGATGCTAACTGCTTAGTTTAACATATGTGTGTGTTCTCTGCTTATCATATAGCTTGACTGGGGTGTTCAAACATTTGCATATTGCTGTAATTAGAACAATTAGATGTATAATGTTTTTCTTTTTTGTGTGTATTTTGATTTATTTCAGTGTATTTTGATTTATTTCAGTGTATTTTTATTTATTTTCATTTATTTTGTTATTACATGAGATATTTCAGTGCCAGTGCCAAGTTTTCTCTTATTTATTCATTCTATTTTATTTCTTGTGTGTGCGTGCGTGCGTGCGTGCGTGCGTTGTTTTGTTTTTGTTTGGGATGTCCAGGGCATTGTTACACAAAAAAAATCTGTATAATTGACGTTATTACCACACATTTCTAATTTATTAGATCAACACAGTTACTGTGCATAAACTGGACATAATTATTGTTAAAAAATGTCAGGCTTCCACAAAATGTTCATATGTTTCAAATACATTAAAAAATAAATATACATATCAAAATATACAAATGAATATTAAAAATATTTCAAATGAGCTTATAATAATAAGACACAATTTTAGTAATTGTTTTTAGTAGTAGTACTACTGAAAATACTACCATTACTAATAATAGTTCTAAAAATACTACCAATAATACTAATATTAATTCAGATGTAAATATTAAATTATTATTATTAGTAGTAGCAGTAGTAGTAGTAGTATATTACTACTGGTAATTAAAATCTAAAATATTTAAAAATATAGTAGTGCCGATAGTAGTAGTTATAGTATTATTAGGATTCAGATTATGATAATAATTGTGCTATTACTAAAAATAGAGTAATTCTACTGCTGCTACTGCTGCTAACAATGATGATATAAATGTATGTAAATTTACAGTTTGAAGTTATGGAGCCCAGAATAACTATTAATAACCCATTTAATTAATGTTTGAATTCAAAACATGTAGGGGTGCAGAATAATATTGGGGTCATACTGGTATTAGCAGATATCTACTTGATAATATTGGCATCGGACAGGCACTTACATTCGCTCAAAATTTGTAACTGATGTCTGATGAAGTTGCTTTCACTCTCTTTACCATGAGCGTATAGAAATAAATGTTATATTTTCTAATCTGGGAAACTTGTTTACGTATGGGCTGAGGCAGAAATGTCCAGGGAATATATCGGGATTGTGATCAGGCCACATCAGCACAGCCTATTCAGAATGAATGTGTTGATGTAAAGTAAAGTAAAGTAAAGTAAAGTGGCTTCTTATAGTCACGTGTGAACACACCACAGCACAGCACACAGTGTGAGCAATGTGAAATTCTTTCTCTGCATTTAACCCATTCATCGAGTAAAGCAGGGGGGCTGCCACCAATATTAATATTTAATGTTTATCTGAAAACAATATGCATTATTTTCGGGACACCCCATCGTTTCTTGGGTCACGGTTTACAATACTGGGTGTGTTTGGGATGTTCTGGTCTGGTTCTTTGTGTCCAGTGGTCAAAAACACTAGTGAAAACCTATGCAATTAAAGTCATGCCAGAAGGTACTCAGAGGTTTTTAGGGCATCTTTTGTTTTGCTCGGCAGTGATTCTGATGTTTACTGCTGAATGAAAAAGGGCATTTCTCACAGTTTTATATTAAAACATTTTCTAAAGTAGTTTATGGTTTAATATTAGTGTAGTTTTCCCATTTGCTTGAATTCAAATGTGAAATGCAAGGCTTGAAAAATGAAATAATAAAGATTTAATTTAAGACTGTTTTTGTTTCAGAATGTCATGTTTATTCACAAATTTAATTATTCAAATTGACTGATTTAGTAATTTAATTCATTTATTTGTTCATTTGTTCATTCATCGTATGTATTCATTTATTCCTTCATTTTTTACTAATTTATTCATCTGTTCATGTATTTTTAAATATTCATTTATTTATTTAGTCTTTCATTTATTTATCTGATCATTTTTATCCCACACGTGTTTCACACCAGCTCATTCAACCCTTTTTATATTTAAGATCTTCTATAAATCATAATAGATTTAAATACTAGGCTTGATAACTGACTTTCTTTCAGTTTAACATCCTCCCTTCAGAGCTCCTGGATGAACAACTGGATCTTGTTTACTGAGTGGGGCTTAAACTTAAGAGGGTTTTTAACTTAGGAGGGTGGAGCTAAACCAGTTAATTGGGCCTTGCCTGGTTGTTTCAGTGTTTAGATTGTATTTAATTAGTGAGGCTGAAACACTACTTATAACTTCAGTGTGTAGAGCTAAACTTCCTAAACCAGTTAAATGGGCTATGCCCGGTTTTGGTGTTTAGTCTGTAGAGCTGAAGGGCCAGGATCCAAAATACCAGGATACCAATATAGCATCATTGGCTATAAAACCTTAAAAAATCCTTGACATCAGGTTCCAGTCCTCACTCTGAAAACTAGTCGAATAAACATGGGCTACCGCATGCCCTTTGAACTGATTGAAAACTTATTAAAACTGGTTAAAAATACAGCTCTCACTTTCAATAATCTGCTTCCAGCTGTCCGAGCACTGTATTTATTTAAAGTAAGCGGTTTACACCCCTCCAGGGTCTCAGTTCTGAAACTGAATCTTTTAGACCGATTCATGAATCACTGTCATCCGTGAACAATTAATTTCTGATTATAATCTAATTTATTGATTTTCAGTATGGGATTCAACCAAAAAAAATAACATTATTGTTTTTAAAAATGAGAAAAGCAACAATAAAAAAAAGAAATGAGGAAAAAATCATGCTGTAGTGAATCGTTCTGAGTGTCTTTTTTTCCAGCAGTGAAAGCAGGTAATTCTGGTGAAATGTGGTGATGTTTCTCATGCTCCTCATGTTCTCCTGTTCTTATTAAAGGAGAGTAAGTGCTAGTGAAGTCCAGCACAGTCGGGATTAGTTATTCACGGCTCCCACGGGGATCCCTCTCCACACTTACATGCTCTCTGCTAATGGTGTCTTTAATAATTAACATAAAACACATCTTTAAACTGCAAACAGCAGGACTTTAAATCTTCACATGATCTTTTAATGTGGATCAGAAACATTACATGTACGGAAGCTGTGTGTCAGATTTAAAATATTAATATAAATTTGAAAAATTTGTATTTGTGCTTGATGAAGAAGCATCTATGTCAGGGATTGGCAACTCCGGTCCTGGAGGGTTGAGGCCCAGCACGTTTTGGTGATTTCCCTGCTCAGAAACACCTGGTTCACCTCACCAGTTAATTGTCAGGTTTAGTGAATGTGTTTGAGGAGAACTACCATCAAACTGTGCTGGACACAGTTGCCCACCCCTGGTGTATGTGTGAATCTTGAGGGCGTGCTTAATGGATTGACACCATCAGGAGCAAATCTGATGGACTCTTGTTAAAAGCACAAGTTCTTATGGCCTCAGTGATGCTTTCAACACTTGAGAGCAACATTTGTAAGTGACATGTTAGGGCTCGAGCTCTGTTCAGTCAGAATTGGACTCAGTTCATTTAGACTCGGACATGCTTTAGTTGGACTTGGAATTGGTTCAGTCATACTCGACACTGTTCGGTTGGACTTGTCACAGTTTAGTTGGACTCAGGCTTGGTTCGGTCAGACTCAGACGGTTCATCTGAAATTGAACATGGTTCAGTCAGATTTAGGTCCTTTTCAGTTGGACCCGTGCTTGGTTCATTCAGATTCAAGCTTGGTTCAGTCAAACTTGTTCATGGTTCAGGTGGACTTAGACTTGCTTCAGTCAGACTTGGGCCCAATTCAGTTGAACTTGGACACAGTTCGGTTGGACTCTGATTCGGTTTGGTTGGGCGTAAGCACGGTTTAGCCAGGCTTGGACATGGTTCAATTGGACTCGGATGTGGACTCATTTAGCTTAAATTGGACTCGGATGTGGACTCAGACCTGGTTTAGTTGGACTCAGATGTGTACTCATTTAGGTTCAGTTGGAATCAGATGTGGACACAGGCATATTTCAGTTGGACTTGGACGTGGTCTAGTTGGACTCGGTTCAGTTGGACTTGATCTGCTGTGACCCGAACAAATAAGTACAATTCTTAAAACCTGTCTGGGCTTTAGCAGAGTAAATAATATAGGCCATATCCTACATTCTCTTGCATTTATTCCTTGTTTTCCTCCACATATAGCATTTATTTTATTTTATCCCAAAAACAGTTCTAATTCACCTGTGCACTGTTTTAAGTCCCTTAGAATGAAACAGGTTGTTTTTGTTACTGTGTCTTCAAGACTGAGATATGTAAATGAACTTGTTATTGGCTCTCCTGTATCATGCCTTGTCCAAAAAGCAATCTGTGGGGAAACACTCTATCACATCAGTGTCTGTGGGTGGGGCTGAACTGCTGTAGGCTGATGTGTGTAAAGACACCATTTTTTGTGACATCACAGCAGCGATTAATTGAAAATAAGTCATATAAACCAAATGGTCTGTTTTGAAATTGTATTTCCATTTAACACTTTGATTGAATTTTTTTAATGATATGGACTTATTAAACAAACTACGTGAGTGGTATTTATTTAAATGTTTTGACAATATGGGTAGAGAAGTTTTTCCACTGCCTTCTAGATGCAGATGCAAAGATGTCTCTTTAATGTAGATGAGAGGCTCTTCAGAAGTGAGCTGACGTGAACCTGCTGTCAGGAGCGGAGCTGGTCCTCTGGGAGGTGGAGCTCAGTGAGAGCAGATCTCACGGCTCAGTCCTGCTTCACTTTCTCCTCAGACTCCGGGAGACACGAGGCTGCTGGACCAGCCAGCCAGTGACATCCAGCTTCGTATCTTTTACTCTTATTTACCTTTTATTGCATCTTTAAATAAGTTTTACATTTATTGTATTTATTTAAATAAGTATTGTTATTGTTTATTGTTATTAGTAGCAGTCGTAGTAGTAACATTTGTAATATTTTTTATTTTTAGTAGTGGTATTTTCATTAGTAGTTGTAGTTTTGTTGTTATTCTTATTATTGTTATTGTTATTATTATTATTATTATTATTAGTAGTAGTAGTAGTAGTAGTAGTATTGTGTATTATTATTAGTAGCATTAGTAGTAGTAGCATTGTTATTGTTGTTCTTGTAGTAGTACAAGAACAACAATAACAATGCTACTAGAGTGAGTCAATATGAGTCAGGCCGTGGTCAGTGGAGTTAGGAGGCTGAGCACCATATCTGAGGCAGATGTGCTTACGGAGGCTCGGTCGCCACAGGACTCAATGGGGGTCAGCAAGTCTCAGATTGGCTACTTTCAAACCTTCCGCCTCTGAGTTCAGGGGTATTTTACCATCCCAAAAGTGTTACTATTATAGGGATTATTATTATTATTGTTAGTAATATTATTATTGGGAATAGTAGTTGTTGTACTATTGTTATTTTTGTTATAATTGATCTTGCTGTTCTTCTTCTTCTTTTTCTTCTTCTTCTTCTTCTTATTATGAATTATAATAGTAGTAATATTGTGATTATATTTAATAATTGTTATTATTGTTATTATTCTCATTCATAGAGTGAGTCAATATGAGTCAGGCCGTGGTCAGTGGAGTTAGGAGGCTGAGCACCATATCTGAGGCAGATGTGGGTACGGAGGCTCGGTCGCCACAGGACTCAATGGGGGGCAGCGAGTGGGCGGGGTCCAGCATGTCACTCTGCCCGCGGGAGAAACTCACTCTTACCAGCAGCACCTTCACCTCCTTCGACTCTCATCACCCAGATGCTGGAGGTACAGACTCACCCTCATCTACACACATACCTACACACACCTCACACACCTCCACACATACCTACACACACCTACCCACACGCATCTCCACACACACTAACACACACACCTCCACACACACCTACACTCTCTTCACACTCCTAGCTCACTGATACAAGCAGAGACACTATGAACCACAGTGGTGTGACTGAGGATCTCATCAGTGTGTGTGTGAGTGTGAAAAACTAATCAAGGTGTGTGTGGACCTCATCAATGTACAGTAAACCTTCGAAATTTGTGGGGCTTACGTTCCAAGAGCAGCCGCAAATTGTGAAAAAAAACCCGCAAATTTGTGATGTGGGAAAAAAATGCCTATTTATATCATGTAAACCCTAAATATGCTCGCAAATATGCTCCCAAAACACTTTAATTTCATTTTAAACTCAGCATAAAACATTACCCTTTAAAAAATGTAAAGATAAACCCGTATTCGTACTGTCCAGTTTACACTGAACTGCTGTCTCCCGCAGTGCTAGCATGTAAAATACTGATGTTATCCTCTATATATACTGCACTGTGATTCATGCAAGTGTCATTTTCTTTGGTATTAGCAGGCTAAATACAGTAATAAATTAATTTAATTTACAGTAATAAAAATACAGGGCTTTAAGAAGATCAAAACGAAAAACACTCAGTGAAACACTCGAGATCCATGTGGAAAACTGCTCTGCTGCGGGAATGCTGGACTGCATCTGCCAGAGATGCGTCACAGGGCAGCAGCCAATCAGCAGCAAGGAGAAATGAATAACGCTCTCAGATTGGCTACTTTCAAACCTTCTGCCTCTGAGTACAGGGGTATTTTACCATCCCAAAATGAACTTTCTTTGTGTTCTCTGGACAGTACAAAAATATTTATACAGTTATATTTTATATGGAAATGTAACTGAATTTACATTAATTATAATGTTACAAAAAGGACCACATCCTTGTATGTGAGTGTGTGTGAGCATCTCATCAGTGTGTGTGTGTGTGAGGACCTCATAAGTGTGTGTGAGGATCTCATCAGTGTGTGTGTGTGTGTGAGGACCCCATCAATGTATGTGTGAGGACCACAGTGGTGTGTGTGAGGACCACAGTAGTGTGTATGTGTGTGAGGATCTCTTTAGTGTGTGTGTGAAAACCCTCATCAATGTGGCTGAAGACCTCATCAGTGTGTGTGAGGACCTCATCCGTGTGTGTGTGTGTGTGTGTGTGTGTGTGTGTGTGTGTGTGTGTGTGTGTGAGGACCTCATCGGTATGTGTGAAGACCTTCATCCATGTATCTGAAGACCTCATTAGTGTGTGTGAGGACCTCATCAGTGTGTGTGTGAGGATCTCATCTGTGTGTAAAGACCTCATCAGTGTGTGTGTGAGGATCTCATATGTGTGTGAAGACCTCATCAGTGTGTGTGAAGACCCTCATCTGTGTGTGTGAGGACCTCATTAGTGTATGTGAGGAGCACAGTAGTGTGTGTGAGGAGAAGAGATGTTTTATGATGGTCTGAGTGTGATGGACAGTCATCTACATTATCTACACACACATCTACACACCTACTCACACACCTACAGACCTCCTCACACACCAGATGACAGTCATCTACATTATTTCCTGATTTGATCGTGTGTGCATTGAGGGTTGGGGGAGGGGGAGGTCCATGACATGAAGCCAAAGGGTTCTTGAGTTTATTTCTTGTTTATATGACATTGTAAGGACTAACCACTTTACACCCAAAATAACGACTCCTTCTTTTCTCTCCTGAGCCAAAAATCTAACAGGCCAAATCCTCCACTCATCACTGGATAATAGTGATGCAAAAAATTCTTTATACAGTCCTGTGCAAAAGTCTTAGGCACCTATGCAAACTGTATGAAGCTATTTTTCACAGCATGTGACAATGTGTCTTTCTGCTAGCAAAGTTAACATTAGAATAAATGATAACAAACAAAAAAAGTAGTGAAAAGTATCAAGATTTGCTTTAGTTGTTGCTTTGTTTTGTGAGCTGGTAAGGAAAAAACAGGTTTGGTTCCAGATTTCTCCTTGGTTCATCCAGCCATTGCTTGGAAGTTCCATCAGCAGCTCCTGATTGAATTAAATGAAGGATTTATTGAGTTAAACCAGGTGTCTGATGGTAACTACAAGTAATACTGCACTTCCACAAGGAACACTCTGATATACTGAACATAAAAGCACTAATTACTGTATGAAAGCAATAATTACTGTTACAGTTACTAATGACTTCAAGCAAAGTTGGGGAAGAACTTTTTGAAATTGTATGACGTTTAGGAGCAGGGTTGAGGTTGGGTTCTTTGAGAGGGGAGATTCTGAAAGCTGTGATGATTTTAGTGCTAAAATTTACTGAGATACAACCAGATACATCTCACACCTCCAAGCACAGCTTCTGCCGTTAGCCCTGCCTGCATGCTACTACAATAATAATTTATCGTCATAAGTAATTGATTTCTTCTTCTTCTTTACTTTATTTTAATATGGCATGGATGCCTCTTCAACTAGTTGTGTGGATGACTAATTGACTAGTAAAACTATTACTTGTGCATAAGTCTAATACACTTGATTATAGGGTGAAAACACATTTTTGGATAAAAGCTGGGGTTCTGTGGAGTCATTTTCATTGGAGAATACTTAGTAATGACAGCACTGTTAACATATAGTACTGTGCAAAAGTCTTGAGCAAACCCTAATTTCTTTCTATTTTGCTTTGAATCATCTTATTGGAGCAAAAATACTATTTTCTGACTGTCAAACTGTCTTATCTTTGGCATCTTGAGTAGATTAAATGAAAGAAATGGGAGCACATGTTTTACTGTGACAAGCTGAAAAGTGCCTAAAGCTACAAGGTGTCTAAATAAAGGTGTTCCAACCACTCAGCATTCAGCACCACCAGTATACTGATCACTGCCTGATCATCTGGAATCATCTGCAC
>JBBIGA010171315.1:0-16453 GCA_037576975.1 Alestes dentex
TATTCTGGATACCAAACCTGCCCATCACTTCCTCATCACCTCTGTTCCCTTCACCAACATGTCCGTTAAAGTCTGCAAGGAGCAACACCTACCTAAGGTCTGGAAAGACACTCTGGTAGTCCCTGTTCCCAAATCTCCTTAAAAACTCCCTAAAACCCTTAATGAGTTTAGACCAGTGGCGCTCACATCAACTGGGATGAAATCATTTTGAAAATGATTAAAGTCAGAAGTCCTTAGGAAGTCCCCATACAGTATGCTTATAGGCTTCATATGAGAGTAGAGGACACCACACTCACTTTGCTTAACTTCCTTCTTTCAGCTCTATTATACATACTTTACACAAATATGTCAGAGTAGGGGGAAAATAGAACCAGCACTGATAGCTGTCATTGTTAGCCTGCTTCCTAATAGTGAAACTGGCCATGGTCTAGCCATAGATTAATTTTTTCATTAATGTGGAGTCTTCCCATCAGTTGAATATATCCAATTATAGATCATTCAGTTGAAAGTGTGGAATCTTCTAGGTTCCTGGGTACAATTATTGACCAAAACCTCACCTTTGAAGTCAATTATGAAGCAGAACAAAAAAACACTTAAATCAAATTTACTTAATCAAAAGTGGTCCAGTTGGCTGGTGACTGGTGACATAAGACAGCTAAAGCAAATAAACTGGGGGGAAAAAAATGGCCCGTTCAAAAGTTATGCTCTATATTTTATGCTTTATTATTTTCTAACATGTTAATCTCAGCAAATTATTAGTAAAAACATACATTAGACAGATAAAGTGAATAACTAGCTCAGTTTTAAGGGATAAGTCCCAAGCTTTGCACACAGAGTTTCCGCTTATTCCTTCTGGTTGCGGGTATATAGTCCCGAGGTGTAGAAGAAAACAATACAAAAGCAGTTTTATTCCAGCAGGCATCACACAAATTAATAAGTTACAGTTATAGTTAAACAGTATTCTACTTTATTGTATTTAACTGTGTTTATTGTGTATAGTTATTGTCTAAGTTGTCTGTGCTGTAAGAATGATGTGATAAATGTAACATGTTCACTGCAAACTAAACCTACATACAGTACTTCATTTCTGGTATCTACTTTCAGGGAAATGAAGAGTCAGGGTAACAGAAGCTCTGTATATTTCTGGTGGCTGGCAGGGAAGAACATAGTAGCATTCAGAAGGTGTGATAGATAACGGACTGCTTGTCTACCAAACATCCAGTATTAGTAGAGACTCTAACTGCTGTTACTACTGCCTTTGGCCTTATGATAATCCACAAACCAGATGTTTCTCTCAGTAGGGCTCATTGTGGTGTTAATAAATATGCATCTAGTGGAAAGGTTAAAAAGTAGTAAGATGGTGTGAATTTTGTCAAAAGAACTTCTCCCTCAATGCTATTTCGAATTTATACCAACTTTCAAAGAAGGTAAAAGAGGAAACATCACTTCCTCGGCTAAAATGTCTCAGTGATGCTGTGCCAGGATGGTGGCTCATCATGTTTTTTTCATTGGCTTAGAAAGCATGACAGCTGAAATGGTTTTGAGATGTGTCTTTCATTAAACTCTGAGGTTCCTTGGCTGACTTAAGAGTTCTCCAGCTCACAGAAAGGTGACAAATCTCTGAATATGAAGATTTTCTTAGGTTCAGGTATTTCAGAAGGTACAGCAGTTGGAAGTGTTTTGTATCATGTATCGGCAGACGCTGAAGTTCCTCAGTCAACTTGCGTCTTCGGCACCTCAGAGAGTAGTAATGAGTCTCTTAGACTCAAACGTCTTTAAGTGATTACCTGATGACGTCTGAAATGGCAACAAAATACAAAAACGTTCATTCAGAATTAATTCCAGAGTTAATAAAACATAAAACAGGATAGAGAACAACAACGTTAAAATACAGCCCGTTTACTGACCAAATTGAAAGCAGTAGTTACATAACAGAAATAACTTTTGGGGAAGAAAAATAAACAAAATAAATCAATGGATACTCACCCAACTTGACAGAAATTTCAGACCCATCAGAGAGCTCCAACTGGAGTTGAACCACTTTTAACTCTCAACACATCATCCATTATGGTTACACACTCCTCTTCACTCTTAACCCGATTAACTGAAAGAACAAAAAGAAAAAAAGTTTAACAGATTCCATAAGATCTTCATGTAACATTCTTTATTTTTTATTTAAACTTTAAATTTAACACAATATCATCAATTCACATTAACGTGATTCATCAAACCTGAAAAAAAAAAAAAACATGCTGGCGCAGCCATTTCACTGTACTAAAAGCAGATGTGCAATCATACACCCATTCACAGAGCTCTCATCTACTAGATAGAAATGTACCACATAAAACCAAATTTAAATACAGTGTTCAAAAAAACATACAAAACCCCTAACAAAAGTATGCACAACAAACCATAAGCCACCACACCCTTTGGTACTGGACCAGTAGAAAAAGCACAGCTCCACTTTAGTGCTAAAGGTTCATGTGTTTTGGTAAGTGGCAATAGGCCCAAAACATTTTCAAACAAAGCATAATGGTTATTAGTGCTGTTTAACTGGATTTAATGCATTGTGTTTAATACATTTATGCTCATTTCCTGAGAGTATTTTTTTGCGTGGCACTCCTGGGTTTCCTGTTGATCTGTTCCAGTGTAACAGACATTTTTCTACCATATCACATGAATTAAAAATCATCTGACGGATTTTTTTTTTACCAAATGCTCCGTGTCGCGGGCCCATACCACATCTCACAATTGACCTTTAGCGCCCTCTGTTGACAGAAATCCGTCATAGCGATGGAAAACTTTAATCCATGCATATCATCATTCCATAAAATCAAATGTAAGTTAAAATATGGGTAAAATGTATGTAAAAGGACCCATCTCTCAAAAGTGGTCAGTCCTAGGATACAAACCCACAACCTTCTGATTGCAGGGGCAACTCCCTAACCATCAGCTGCCCCACGGTGATCCTGGCTGGTTAACCAGCAGTCTATTTATTTTTGTAATCAACTGTGTAAGTTAGTAAAACCACCAGTAATATTCACTTGAAGACTGTCAGAGTCTTGATGATGGACTAGATAGGGCTGAATCTACCTATTAAACTAAACCCCTTCTCTTCTGAGTCTTCTTGATGTGTTGTAAGAACAAAAGAGGAGTCTGTAAGAGTCTAAGACCTTACTGCACACAGAGTCTGGCTCATTTCACATTTATTGGCAGTTTTTTTTAAATCTTGTGACCAGTGCTTAATCTGTAAACAGTGAAGTTCTGGAACACTCAGCAGCAATGGATCCATCAGTGTGGAGGGGTCAGGTGGTCAGTAAAAGAAAGCAAATGTTCTTTCATGCATTCGTTTCCAGAACTCAGCAAAGCCCCAAATGTGTGAACAGTAGCATTGGTAAGTACTTTTGAGCAATGAACAATCAGCAATTTGCAAGTACTTTCTTTTTTTTTTTTTACCATTGTTTCTGTCACTGCACACCCACAGGAGTTAAAAAGTAAATGTAAATGCATGAGGTAACACAGACATTTCCACATTTTATTATGTATATCAAACTGTATGTAGAAAATATAAGCACGAAAGCATATGTGAACAAGGTGCTGGATCCAATCTGAGAGGTGTCGGATCCAGTTCTGGCTTGTTCCAGCAGAAATTGCTCCCTGAGTGTGACCAAACTGTTTCTAACTAATTATGCTCTGACTGAAACATAACTCCCACTAACCATGCTCATGAAAAACTGCACAATCCTCAGTGAAATCTGTCACTGGACTGGAAGGAGCTGAACAAACATTAACTTCCCTCACATCCTCCCTCAAAGGGAAGCTCTTCTCTTCAGTTTTAATGCGCCACGCTGTAAAAACAAAAAACTGTTAGAGAAAGCTATGCAACCACATTTTCAACCAACTTCTGGGTAGTTACCACTCTTAAACTCTTAAAACCAGTGTGAATGTTATTAAGTTTTATGCTTCTCTTAGTTTTTTTCCACACTTTATAAGGTGAAACAGGTGTGGGAAATCACACAAGGCAGCAGTGAGCTGATATTTACACTACAGGCCAGAAACCTGGGCCCAGTCTCAGATTATGGAAGGAAAATAAAGCTTTTCTTCTACATTATTACAAGACAACAAATACTTAAAACAAATGCAACTGAGTGATTTTCAACAGTGTTATGTAGCAACAAAGGCTAAAAATATTGGTTTTGAAGAGACAGATCAAGTCAACTTCGAAAAGACATTCACTTTTACTTTGTGTTGATCATGAAAAAAGAAAAGCATCACTCAATTCTTAATCATCACAGTTCTTTCTGGTTTTCATATGATTGGACAAAATGGCATTCTTCAACAGGATAATGATCCCAAGCATTTTTTAATGCTGTGAAGCTCTGCGGCTGTGATAAAAGCAAGGGGAGGTTGTTTTCATGGGAGCTTTTACGTCCATCAAATTGCATTTACAGTGTATACTGTTACATTACACTACAAAACCGGTCAGTTACATTTAAGTATTTCTCATGTTTTCTTGCAATAAAAATGAGTAAAAGCAGCATATTGTTTATTCATTTTTTAAGAATAAAATCCAAGGGTGGGCCCACATTTCTGGCCTGTAGTGTATTAATTGATACTTCAGAGTGTTTTGCTTTCACTTATAAGACTGCAACACCACAAATACTTCAGAGGTTATATTAGTGCAATGGAATACACACAGCTTCTAAAAAGTGCTTTAAGATACAGAGACAGTAATCACTGCATATTCTACCACATCTAACCTGCTATAACGTCACAGTTGAAAGTGTAAGAACAAAACAAAAACATAACATTAAAAGTATGAGTGATTCATTCAAAATCTCTTCTCATCATGTGATAAGGAGAAAGGAATTAGGATCCATGACTCACACTTACGATACTCATCAAAAACTCCAGGGAGCGGTGATGCTGGAGGTGAACTTTCTTTTGTGTCCTCCATGAATGACTGGCTGGTGTCTTCAACTTTTATATGCTGTACTGTAAAAACCAAACACAACACATCCTGTCTTAATCAGGGTCCAATTCCAAGTTATTATATTAGAATTATGGCAACCTTAAGGTCAATATAAAATGTTCACAGACCCTCACCAAGTTCATTTGACCCTCCATCTTCATCAGAAAGGTCTGAATTTATGCTACAAAAGGCATTGTCTACATCATCTGTTAAAGGAAAGCACTGATCTTCAGATTTGATGTGGCATGCTAGAAAATCAGAAAAGATAAAGTCAGATACATGACAGACATTATTTTAATTTCACCCGCTTGAATCATCTGATCCCCAAGGTATTTAAAATGACTTTAAAACCATCACCCGTACTGACTTAGCTCATCAGAAGCTCCTGGCTCATCGGAGAGTTTAGATGATGGGCTGGATGGAGCTGAGCCGATTTGAACTTCTTCCACATCATCCATTAAACTGAAGTTTCCTTCTGCCATGTTACCTGGATGTGCTGTGAAAGGGGAGAACGTCAGTATTTCAACAAGATGCCCTTTTTCAACAGAACAAACAAAATGTATTTTCTTACTATTTAAACAAGGCAACACAGCTAAAAACACAATGTATCACATTTCACACACACATCTTCACTGTCGCCACACAAACTCCTCTCTCCAAAAAGAGTAATAAGAGAAGGAACGAAAAGAAGGAAAAATATTCTTAGCTTTTAAGTAAAGTAACAATTTAATTGTTTTTCTGTCATTCTGGATCACTGCTAATGGTTCATTTTCACACACTGGGCAACGGGAGTTTTCAAATTGTACAATTAAGTATTAAAAAAGCAGTCTTTTTTTTTTTTTTTTTAAAAAGATGTTTTCCCATATGTAACTATTGTAATAGGGATTTTTTTTATGTCCGCCAACCTTAAACTCAATAATTCAAAGAACTGGTTTTGCCCTTTCAAATTTAAAAAGGTTAACGTCATTTTCCAACGTTCTTCCTACAACAGCAATACATCTAGTCCCGAAAACATGCAAAAATCAAACACAAACACACTGCCCTCAGGACTGAAATCAGTAATATGCAACTGTGCTCACGTACCTCCATGAATCACACGCATGTGTTTTTTCATGGACTGCGAATAAGGGAAGCATTTGTAACAGACAGGGCACTGGAACGGCTTCTCTCCGGAGTGAACCCGCTGATGCTCCTTCAGGTGTCCGATCTGACGAAACCTCTTGTCACACTGGGAGCACTCGTAAGGCTTCTCTCCAGTGTGAATGCGCCGATGGACCGCCAGATCCTTTGCTTGGTTGAAACTCTTCCCACACTGAAGGCACTGATGTCGACCGTTTTCTACATAAGAACCCTGGTAGCGTCGGGTCTTCTGGAGAACTACTTAATAAGACAGGAACACTGAATGTTACAGGAGTAAGAACAAATTCTCCAATATACATTAAAATATTAGACTTCAGATCTCTATTATGCTGCAGTTCTAACCTTCGCTCTGAGTAGTATCTCAATCAGGTTTTAAAAACCCAACAGACGTTTATCATAAATAAGCAGCCTGCCTGTCATTGCAATCAACCAAGTCGTCTAAAACAGCAGTGAATGACAGAGCTGTGATGCCTTGTTTCTATTTTTCACAATTTGCGTTGTGCTGATGTTGCACCTTCAAAAAAAATGCAGTTTAGCCAGCGGTCTCACATCTGGCTACGTATACTCTATTATTCTTTCTCTAATGTTTATAAAGGACTCCGGCGTTTCACTTTCACAAGATCTTTTGTCTGATGTGACAATGATATTGCATTTAAATATGTTGCACAAAAATAATAATGAAATTGTTTTATTTAAAAAAGTTTTTACACCTGAAATTTCATTCAAAAAAACGTCCCAAAGTACTGGAAGGCCAGGAGGTTTTATTCTTGCGATCAGTGGAGTTTCCCTGTATTTGAGTTTATTGCTGTTATCAAAACATTCAAATTATCAGTGTAAAATTAAACTGCTATGACAAGTACCTCCATACCAAGGTCCTCCCACTTCTAGTATTATTTCTGTGTACTCTGTCCCCATTTCAGAACACAAAAACAGCACTAAATGCCTTGAATCAGTTTGTCTATAAGGATAACAATGGTAAGGACATACACTACAAATCAAAAGTTGGCACACATTGAGATTTTCTACATTTGTGTGTTTAATATTGACTTAACTGACTTTATATTTACTAAAAATAAACTCACTATTCTTTACATTTCCAGTATGTTTGCCTTTCAAATTGCTTTATTAGCCAGAATTTTTTTTTTTTTATTAATCACAACTGACTGATAAAAAGCCACAAAATATAACGTTGCTCACAAGACAAGTGTTGGATGTTTAACAAGATATTTAACGAGATATGAAGTGACAGCCAATGGCATGAAATAGTTAAGGAGTGCATTTAAAGTTAAAGGACAGTCTAGAATTTGACTCTGCATCATCACAAAACCAGTTATTAGGATGCCAGACATTCACTGTCAGATTATTTCATCTTATAAAGGAAATTTGTTGTAGCTTAACAAGATCAAAAATCTGAAGTTTATGAAATAAACGAATATGGTAAAGACCTGTTGTGCAAAAACTACTGACTGGTGGTGTATCTCTGCAAGGAACTGCTAAATTATGTTAAATAATTCTACAGAAGTATGTACTCTACATCATGACTCAAATATGAAAGAAAAAAAATCTTACCAGAATGAAACAAGATTTGATGCTTTTCTAGAGCTTCTATGGAAGCGAAGCGTTTGTCGCAATCTGGGCAGGGATAAGCCTTCTCGCAGGTGTGATTACGCTGATGAGTTTGGAAGTTCTGTTTCCAGCGAAAACTCTCCCCACACAGAGTGCACTGATACGGCTTCTCTCGTGTGTGAACGCGCGTGTGAACTTCAAGCTGCGCACGCCGAGTGAACTTCTTCCCGCAGTGAGAGCACTCGTGTGGGGTCCTGTCCACGCTGACTAACGTTGGTTCAGCCTCGTGAGTTTGCATGTGTCTCCTCAGATCACTGGAACGTCCAAAGCCCTTAGAGCATATTGGGCAGTTGTGAGCTCTCACACCAGTATGAATTCCCAAATGTGCCTTCAGGTCTGCTGACCTGTAAAACCTCTTGGAGCACACAAAGCATTCGAAGGCCCTGTCCCCTGTGTGACCCTTGCTGTGCACACGCAGGGCTGATTGCTGTCTAAAGCATTTGTTGCACTCGGAGCACTGAAAAGGCTTCTCTCCGGTGTGAATTCGCTCATGCTGCTCCAATGTCTGACGCCTTGCAAATTTTTTTCCGCAGTAAGAGCACATGAAGCACTTAATGCCATCTTTCTCTAATGGAGAAAAACAGTTATTATTAATATCAATAGTCAACCAAATTATGGATGTGACAAGTAATATGAATGAAGCTGTTGGATACTGTAAAACCTTAATAAATGAAATATGATTAAAATTACTTATGTTCTTTAAATCTTTTTTTCAGTTTTTTGAGTGATTAAACAATTGATTATTGTGGGTTTTTCATAAACAGCTGTATAGAGGTAATTGCTATAATCGAGTTGTGCATTCAAAATACCAAGTTTCCAACTGCACTTAGACAGGTAGTGAAGAGGAAAACAGGTGACTTGAGTTTACCAGACATATATTGCACGCTGCAACCTTTTTCGCGAGTGAAAAATTAGGTAAACTCAGTAGCACATGTGGAGAAATAACTGATGCACTTCTATATGCTTTTGGGTATAGCAAAGAAAAAGGGATGTATATGTTCAGAGGATTTGAAGTGACTTCAGCTGTTATTGCAGCCCTTAATGATGTAGGAATTATTGATCATGATAACAATAAAAATATGTTTAATCATGCAGCCCTACCACACAGCAGTCAGTTCAAACAAAAAACTGTTCTGGAAAACTCAAGGTCATGTACACAATCTCTCACTCTTGAGCAAGCGTTGTTTGTGTAAATGAAACTACTAATCTACTGACAAGGATCCTTTCGGAGACCCGTGGTGACCTCACACTTATTTTACACATTATTGAATTTGTACAATGTAAAATACACTGCATGGACAAAAGTATTGGGACACACTGTTATTCAGGGTTTGGGTTAGGCCCCTTACTTCCAGTGAAGGGTAATCTTAATGCTTCATGACCAAGACATTTTGGACAACAGCATGCTGCCAACTTTGGGGACACAGTTTGGGGAAGGCCCTGACCTCAAGCCCATCCAACACCTTTGCGATGAACTGGAACAGAGATTACAAGCCAGGCCTTCTTGTCCAATATCAGTGCCTGACCTCATAAATGCTCTAAAGAATAAATGGGCACAAATTTCTCCACAGAAACACGCCAAAAGCCTTACCAGCTGTAATGGGTGTAATGGGAGCACCAACTCCTTATTAAAGACTTTATGTTTTCGAATGTAATGCCATTAAAGTCTCTGTTGGTGTAATATCAGGCCAATACTTTTGTAGATATAGTGTACGAATGAAATGTAATAGTTTGATGTGTTTCAACATTAGACAAGCTCAGAAGATGAATTAAAACACAGTATTATCACTGAAATGAGTATTTAGTTTAGAGAAAGGAGGAGGGGGACTCACCAGAGCCAGGGTCATCAAAGAACTCAGTTATGGGACTGGATGAAGCTGCAGCAGGTTCTTGCTCCAGGTCTTCTGGACAGGGTTTAGGGTCTCCACTGGTGTCCACTGGTGGTCTCCTCTTTCTGTGATGCTGATGATGCACATCACCTTCATCTTCACCCTCTCCTTCAATGACCACTGTGTCCATCATCATCTTTACTGAGCTGGTCAGATCAGATCAGAAAATCATTCAGGTACTTTTCAGCAACCACTCAGACTAGATTAGGCCATTTTAAATAAGATGTCAACTTATTACAGACTATAAAGAGTCTCAGAGCTCCTTTTACTGAACACTGAACTGAATAGAAGCTCCTAAAAACCATGTTCAAGTCTCAAAGCCGGGTGACACTTCATTAATCCCTAAACAAGGCTTTACATAATCAGGATTCTTCCTAAAACTGTCCCAGATCTGACTTCTAAACGCCTGAATCAACAAAAGCTTTACCTCAGCTCCCCTCAGACCACCATGCAAACATGTGCAACAAAGGAAAGAAGCATTTTTCAAAATAAAAGTCCCTGTGCAAGAGCCACCCTACAAAAACAACGAAAGAAATCCAGACAGAAACAGATTTCTTCCATGCTCCGTTACAGTGATGAACCCTCAGGTCCTAAAAGCTTAATGATTACTTGAATCTAAAAAAAAAAAAATTATTGCTTGGAGAATTTAAACTAACTGTAATAATGTAATTATAAAATGTGATGCCAACATTTTTGAAAACGGCCCAGATAGAAACAAATGAATACGTAAATCTGATTTTCATATTGTGAATTTGTTCCTTTTAGTGTTTGTGTTTTTAATCCAAAGTCTAAATATTAAAATATTTATAAATATTTAGGGTAAACAACCAGACTGTACAGTGCTAGAATTTAGGAATAAAAAAAAAATCCCATGCTTGTTATGTTTCATTATAAATAAATAAATCCTGCTGCATAACATAATGGGGTTTCCGATGCATTTGTTGTTCCTTCTTCAGTGGTGATGAGGAAAAATAAGATTAAAACATTGCTTTGGGAAAAAATATACGATACAAGATTCTAAATGTTTGTCCTATATAGAGACACAGACACACAAGCGTGAAATGTCACCCTGAATCACTCCTGAGACTAGAAAATAACTAGAAAACAGAAAATAAAATAAAAAAGGAACAAGAAATTGACAAATACACAAATGGAAAAACAAAAACATTAGACAACAACTGTATATGAATATTTATGACAGAACAAACGGAAAATGTGCGGGGCGGCGCGCGCTGCTCTCTGCGTCTCGACTGTTGTCCAGGAGGGGAAAAAGTGGGGGTGGGGGCCAGACAAATGATCTCGAAAAGTTGTAAAAAGCTGCTATAAATGTTTCCGGCGCCCATGTTACATAGCATAGTGAGAAATACTGCGACCTTGCTGGCTGGATATTAGGCTTCTATAGCTTGTTTTGGCAATAATTGTAACATGTTTGTCTGCCTTAAGAAAACATGTTACACTATGTTTACTCTCCTCGTTTTTTTTGGTCAAAAAGTGTGTACTATGCTAATGGAATAAGCAAATCCACATTCATACATTTTTCTTTAAGGTCTTGCCTCCACAAAATAATCTAAAAAAATGTTTTCATTCAAACTTTAGTTTCTATAATATTATTAGGTAGTTACTGTGCCCCCAGTCGGTTGCTAGGGTGTTGCAAACAGGTTTCTATGGTATTTTTTGGAGACTGCTATTGTTGTACGAGGTAATTTTGCAGGGAAGAGCATTATATGTCAACAACCTAGAAGCTAATGTCTTAATCAGTGAAGAAACTGAAAAAAAACAAGACAATGTTATGATGTGATTAAGGAAAACATCAAAATCAATCTTGAATAAGATCAATAAATGAATGATTCACCAAGAAACCTTCCATATCCCCAGCTATGAACAATTTTTTGATTGCATATTTCTAAACTAGAAGCATCTTCAAGAAAAAGTGGAGGAAAATCCTAAAGCAAGAATAGAAAGACCAGCTGTTAGATGTCCATAAGTAATGTTTGTAATGTCTTACTCAGTACTGACTGAAATGGAGAGCAAACATATGCACGTGCCACCTTTTTTTTTTTAGTGTAACTGTGTACAGCTAATGTTTGTTTTTATTAAAACTTTGTTTTTATTAAAAAGTGCATAAACATTTGAGATTTCAGACAATAATCTGCTCATAAAGAAAATATGATTCTAGCGTGAAAACACTTGTAAGAGTCCATATTTGTTCTGAGTAAATTTGTATTTCAGGGGGCGAGTCACGGTCTAGTGCTGCTCAGATCAGCTACGATTAATATAACGTATGATTCCTGCTTTTCTTTCTCTCACAAATCCCATTATGTTTATTTTCATACGGTCACATAATGTTTAATTTGTCAAATTGAAATAATATTTGTCAAAAAAAAAACTGCACTGTACATGTTGGTTCAAAATTTCCTCTAGGTGTTCAACTGGGTTAAGATCTACTGAGTTTGAAGACCATTGCATTTTATAGAAATGTCATTCATCCAACCATTCATAACATCCATCCCCTGTAGATGGGGCATTATCACCCTGCAAGAAAGCACTCACAAATGTATCATCATATGATAAAGGTGATTAATCAGAATAACTTTACCTTGATTTACAATGACCTTTCCTTCTAAGGAGACAATTGGACCTTCTATTTGTAAGCCCTGATTAAAACCCAGTGATTAGGTCATGGCTCATAATCAGTCAGCTACGTCGCTACATAAGTTATATGGACAAAGGTATTGGGACACACCTGCTTTTCAGGGTTTGGGCTAGGCTGCTTACTTTCAATGAAGGGCAATCTTAATGTTTTAGCATACCAGGACATTTTGGACAGCGCCATGCTTCCAGCCTTTTTAGACACAGAACCTTTTCTATTCCAGCATGACTGTGCCCCAGTGCATAAAGCAAGCTCCATAAAGAAATGGTTAGAGGAGTTTTGTGTGGAAGAACTTGATTGACCCACACAGCGCCTTGACCTCAAACCTTCTCACACTGTCTAAACCTCATAAATGCTTTACAAAATGAATGGGCACAAATTCCCACAGAAACTCTCCATCTTGTGGAAAGCCTTACAAGAAGAGTGGAAGCTGTTATAGCTGCGAAGTATATGGTCGGGTGTCCCAATACTTTTGTCCATATAGTGTATCTAGGACTTTCAGAAGGCCTAATGACAATTTTTTGCACAAAACTAGGCCCTATAACAAATCAAAACACATTTAGTGGACGCCTCCTGTACATCCTGCTTATGTTATGCATCCCTTTCCAAGATCCTGAAAGCCTAACCATTGGACAATTTTCAAAGATTGGCCTTTTACAACCAAAACAATGTGTAACTATTACTGCAGTTTGTTTAAATACAACAAGCAATAATTAACTAAACATTTTTAGTTTCAAATAATCATTAGGCCTTCTTTAAAAGCTAAAAGACCCTGAGGGTTCTCCACTGTACAGAAAATGGAGGGATGTTAATGGCTTGATGGCATCAAGCAGTAAACCTGGCTGGGAGGTCTACATATTTCTCCACTTATTTCAGTTTTCCTTTAATTTGATCTGTAGTTCTGTGAGTTATTCAAATGACTTACACCTCTGTAGGAAGGATACACTTCAATGCCACAAATGAGCAGTAATGTGACCTAGCATCCACAAGATGGCAATCAGGTGAAGCACTAGCCTCTCAGTACAGAGTTCTATGTTGGACTTATCTGTAGTCAAGTCTTAGTGTTTGGATTACGTTTATCATGATAAGATGCCCTGATGTGTTGCAATGTTTGCTTATGTATAAGACCAGACAACATCTGTCTCCCTCTAGAACGCCGCATGTAGACATGCAGAAAATGGGCCTCAGTGGAACATATTCATTCCCTGTTTTGGTTCAGAGGGACTATTTACACTGAAGAGGTGAAGGTATTCAGCTGTGAATTACAACTGAAACGTGTGCATTCAGAGTCTGCAATTTCTGGGTGCCATAAAGGAATACTCCAGTTTTTCAAGCCTTACGTGTATCTGCTGCATATCGCATTCAGTTCTGTCTCCCTGTACGTTTCCCTGAAAACCTGAAGTACTGAAAACCTGTCAGCTCTGAGTGTACTTATAATGCAAGCCAGTGGGAAGTTATTTCAGACTTTCAACAATTCAGTCCATTGACTTCCACTGTAAGTAAGCATCACGATCATTTCTCTGCACAGGGAAAAGCATTGAAATTATTGGCGGCAGGTGTAGACGAGGCTGAAAAATAGCGGAGTATTGCTTCAATAGATTCTAAAAGGGATAAATGTAAGTTCTTTCTTCCTGTCTGTCTCTCTTTCTCTTGCTCTTTGTCTGTCCTCTCTTTATGAATCAGTCTGGTGTGTCTGCTGGCTCTGGGTGCCCTGAGGTGTTCAGTGGTGCTGCATGACTAGTAGTCTGAAAACATGTGGTGGCAAGCTGAATATGAATCCAACTCCTACAGGAGGACTGTGGGTGCCCATGTGTTCTCACTCAGACTGGTGGCACTGGTGCAGCAAGGAAATGGACTAAGTAACTAAGTGGATTAACTGAAAATGTAGTTTTATCACCCCACACTGTAAATTGTTTGATTGCTGAGTTTTTTAGAGGTTAAAAAAATTATTATACACTGATTAGCCACAGCATTTAAACCACTGGAAGGTAATGCGAATAACATGGATTATCTCGTTACGATGGCAAATGTCAAAGGGCAGGATATATAAGGCAACCTGTGAACTGTCAGTTTTCGAAGTTGATGTTTTGGAAGCAGGAAAAATAGGCAAGTATAAAGATCTGAGTGACTTTGACAGCTGGGAGACTGGGTCAAACCCCTAAAACGGCAGGTCTTGTAGGGTAGTCACAATATGTAGTGGTTAATACATTCAAAAATGGTCCAAAGAAGAACAACTTGTCAACCAGCGATGAGTAATAGGTGCCTAAAGCTCACTGATGCATGTAGCTGGTCCCATATGGTCCAATCCCACAAAGGGAGCTAGTGTTGCAGAAAACGTTCATGCTGGCTATGATAAACATTTCAGTAGACACAATGTATTGAAATTTGCTGTGTATGGGGCCACGTAGCCACAAACCTGTCAGAGTGCCCATGCTGACTTGTTCTCACCACCAAAAGTAGCCACAATAGGCATGTGAGATTCAGAACTGGAAGGTGGCTTGGTCTGATGAATCACATTTTCTTTCACATCAAGTTGGCATGTAAATGTGAGCCTTTTACCCAGGGGCGCTGGAAGCATTTTAATGTGAGGGGGACGCATCGGTCTATGCAGGGGGGGCGGGGTTTGGGTGGGTGGGTGGATGGGTTGCTGCATGCGTGCGTGCAAAGTGTCGGGGGTGGGATGGACATGTCTAACCCTGCTATAATGGTTCCGACGCCCATGCTTTTACCTGTGGAAGAGATGCACTATGGGAAGAAGGCAAGCTGTAGGAGTTAGTGTGATGATCTGGGCAATGTTTTGCTGGAAACCTTGGGTCCTGGCATTCACATAGATCTTACTTACCTACCTAAAAATTGTTGCACACCAAGTACATCCTAATGGCAGTGGCTTCTTTTAGTTTGATGTGTCCTGCCGCACAAATATTGTTCAGGAATGGTGTGATTAACCCACTTGTGGGACTAATAAAGGTTTATCTTAAATTCCCCAGATTTTAATCCAATATAGCACCTGTAGAATGTGAACCAGTCCAATCCACGGAGTCCCCACCTCACAATTTACAGGACTTAAAGGGTCTGCTGCTAAGGGTCTTTGTGCCAGTTACCACAGCAAGCCTTCAGAGGACTTGTGGAGTCCATGCCACAATAGGTCAGAGCTGTTGGTGGCATGTGGGAAACCCACACAATATTAGGCAGGTGGGTTTAATTTACGGCTTATTGTATATACACTAATAATGGAGGCTGTAATACAGCATTACTTTGATGCGTATAAATACCACACAGTGAGTGCAAGTCAGGCTAAAATGCAGCCTTCACAAAAGCGGGCTACAATGTAATGTGATGTTACAATTAAGCCTCCCATAGTAAACAGTAAAAGCTTGATCCCCTCCGTGATTCCCCCTATATAAATTCAAAACAGTTTATTTTTAACTTGCGTCCACATTCATCAAAAACATTCAACAGAGGTCGTGTTTTTGCTCTTTTTATTTTATGGTCAGTTTCTCCTCTTTGATCATATCTATTTTGATGGTGTTTGTGTTTTTAGGTTAGAAATCTCACTTGGTTCAAACAGCATAGTCAAAAATCACCAATAAGCTGGAATATTTTCACTTTTGCCGCTTTTAGCTGAATTGCTCTAAAACTTCAGTCACTCAGATCAAAATTTGTGTTCTAATTTGTAGCATAGATGCACAGCTTACTTGTATAACAATGAATCTTACACAAATAAAAAACAGCAATGCTCACATTGTGTTAGATTGTCTTCTGCTCTTATGCAGGGTGCGAACTAGGGGGGAGCAGGGGGAGCTGTCCCTAGTGGTGACATGAGCTCCCCTGGAAACATTATTTGTGAAACTTTGAGGGAGCTCTAAAATATTGATATGATGACCAAATAAATGCCATTTTGGGCATGGGTTAAGTAAAATAAAATTATATTTAGAGCTTATTACTCGTAGCCTGCTCGCACGCTGGTGCGGGCGCTGCCTGCAGCCCCCACTCCCCCCCCCCCACTCACACGAGCTCATTTATTTAGCAACACATGTTTACAAGGCATTGTTGCTGACATGTCGAAAAGAAGAAAGCAACAACGCACGTTGGGCTATTCCTTTAAAAAGAAGGCCAAACAAGCTGATCAAGAAGACCAACCGTCTGCTGGTGGGAGCACATCGGACGTTGGGACTG
>JBBIGA010171333.1:0-16452 GCA_037576975.1 Alestes dentex
ACACACACACACACACACACACACACACACACACACACACACAGATACACACAGAGATACAAATATGCACATACACATACATACACACACACACACACACACACACACACAGATACACACAGATACACAAATACTCACATACACATACACACACACACACACACACACATACACACACAGATACACAAATACTCACATACACATACATACACACACACACACACACACACACACACAAATAAACACACTACAGGCCACCCTCAAATAAATAAAAATGAAGTGCTGCTTTTTCAACATTTTATTACAAGATAATAGAAATACTTAAATGTCATTGATTGGCTTTCAATACTTTATATTCTGTACTAACATTATTTAATCACAAAGGCTCAAATGGTTGGTTTCGGAGGGAAATATCAAGTCTGTCTTGGGTGACTGATGTTCACTTTGTGTGATCATGAAAAAATAGAAAAGTATCACTCAGTTCTCCAACATCACACAGTTCCTTCTGGTTTACATATCATTAGACAAAAGGTACTTCTTTAACAGAACAAGTGTTCTTCAGAATTGTGCCAAAATTATATCCAATCCAGAAAAAAGCAGAAAGTTTAGAGAATTATGTGTTGGCCACCCCAGCCTCCAGATCTTTCTCCCACTGAGCTGCAGGGACTAGCTGGACCCACAAGCTCCAAATGAGCTCCAGCAAATGAGACAGAACTGTTTGCTGTTTGAAAAGCTGCAGCGAGGGTTTGGACTCGTTATTTCTGCACATTTCTGGAGAGGATGTGGTACATCTGTGCTGCTGTGATAAAGGCAAGGGGGGTTATTTTGATGAAACTCGTCTGTAAAGTTTCACATCCACTAAACTGCACTTATAGTGTATATTGTTACACTTCCAACCGGTCAGTTATATTTGTTTTAAGTATTTCTTGTGTTTTCTTGTAGGAAAAAATTTGAAAGAGCAGCATATCTTTTATTTTTGAAAAATCTGAGTGGGCCCAAACTTCTGGCCTGTAGTTTACATACAAAATGTTTTCTGTTATATGAGCCCTTTAAGGCTCTGCAGGACTCAGGGGGTCAGCGGAGGTCATCCCGGCGAGTTTGTTATTCCTCAGCAGTGTGTTTAGGTGTCTCCTTGACTGAATAAAGCCGGGGAAGGGGGTTCTGAGCTCATCACAGGTCCTCTCAAGGATGCTTGTCTGTCTCATTTTCACCAAACATGTTTGATTTTGTACTAAAAAAAATTATCTGTCTTTCTCTTGGAGGCCTCTGCAGTCAGAAGTTAATGATGTTCAACTGTTTTTTTTCTCTCTATTGTCCATAAAAGTCAATAAAAACAAATGCTTGTTTGTTTTTTCTGTCCCTGCTCAGACTGCACTGCTGTAAACCAACAGCCAGACTTATTACTGGACTTATGTTGTGTTATGATGCGTATGATGATTGTGTTTCAAATTATTTTCTAATTTAATACAGAACCCTTAATGCTCAATTTATCAAACAGTTTAACCTACTGTGTTTTGCACTCTTCCATTCCAAGTGACACATTTTACGGCACTCAGAGTTTTCATTCGGGACCTGCAGGGTTATATCACAGGTTACTTTTCAGTGGTTGAATCACTGGCTGCTTTTAGGCTGTTTTAATGCACCAAAAGGAAGCACTGCTGTAATCCTGGTGCAAAAACTAAAATCTGCACAAACTAAACAGATGAGGCCGTGCATCTACTGGGAAGAATCTGACCTCATTGGTTTAAGTTGTGCAAATGCAGGTGTTTGTGCAGAAAAAAAAACTATTCTTATAGTTCAATAACTGTGCTTTTTAAGATATGACATGACTTATGAGGGTTTTTTTTTTTGTTTTAATCGACCTGTCACACTGCACCGAGTACTAATAGCAAATTAGTTCTAAAATTAATCACAATCATTGCTGAGGCTTCCGTAAACCTGTTGTTTGTCGCTCCCTAGTGGCAATTTCTGAGTACAGCACAATCCATTCATTTTCTTTGTGCATATACATTATTGGACAAAAGTATTGGGACACACCTCTTAATTGTTGAATTCAGATGACCCTTTATTTCCAGTGAAAGTCTTAATCTTAATGTTTCCATGCACCATGCTTCCAACTTTGTGGACACAGTTTGGGGAAGAACCATTTCTATTGCAGCATGACTGTGCCCCAGTGCACAAAGCAAGCTCCATAAAGACATGGTTGGATAAGCTGTGTGGGGAAGAACTTGACTGGCCCGCACAGAGCCCCAACCACAAGCCCATCCAACACCTTTGGGATGAACTGGAACGGAGTTTCCGTGCCAGCCCTTCTCGTCCAACATCAGTGCCTGACCTCTACAGAATGAACATACACAAGTTCCCACAGAAACTCCAAAATCTTGTGGGAAACCTTCCGAGAAGAGTGGAAGCTGTTACAGCTGTAAAGGGTGACATATTAAAGTCTATGTATTTGAATGTCATGTTATCGCGATAACGATTAACAGACTATATCATGTGCAGTCCTGTCTGGAACTGAAGATCAAATGGGTCAAAGATCAGAGGTTTTCAAATAGCACGGACGGTCCCTGTTTAGGGCACTTCAGAGGCAGCATGTGGCCTGGGTTGGTGGTGGTGTTGGGATTTCAGGATTTCAATGGGCTCCGTCCCAAATCACAGACTTCTACACTTTCACGTACTGCACTACTTAATGGATTTCTAATGAATGAGTGGTTATTTATTTTAGAATGCAGTTTGGGACGCAGCATTCATTTTCTTTGTTTAAATGAATATGGAGATGTTCAAGTTCAAGTTGGCTTTTATTTGTTGTAGTGTATTATTTTCTACTACTAAGCAAGCCTAAAAAAGAAACTTTAATGGCACAGAGGAGCTGGAATTACACGCGGGTTTCGTTGCGTGCTGGAGTTCTGGAACGCTAAAGCGCGCTTATTGGAACCCAGCCGGGTTTCGATGACGTCACGCGCATGCGCGGCCGGGTCGATGTGGACGAGGCGTGGAACGCAGAGGGAAGGTGTGGATCTCGGTTTTCGTTGTTGCGAGTGAGTTTCTGCTTCATTTATTCCACCCTGCGTTCATATTTACCCTAGCATGCATCGTTATCGTCGTGTGGCGTGAATTTATCATTGGATTCGTCTGCTGTACCGTTACTGGGGCGCTTCCAGCTCAGTTACCTGTACTTCCCCTCTCACAGCTGCGCAGAAACACGTGTAAACATTGCAAAAAACAGCTCCTCTCTGTCTCTACAGTGAACTCTGCACTTATCTTGACTGTGCTGACACTAGTAACGGCTGTTTTGGGAGTAAAGTGTGTATTTGTCTTTGCCTCTCCACACGCCCACCAGCAACTACACTGACTATGGATCACTTGAGGGAGGAGTGTAAGATCCAGGGTTTCAGCTCAGAAACCCAAGGCATGATCAGAGCAGCACTGAAAGGTCTGACTCATCACACCCATATACATACATAAATCGATATCACACCTACATACCTTTCATATATACACGTCGTACCTTCATGCATATACGTATACATACCATACATACACATCACACTACATACACAACATAGCGCACTGATATACATATACCTATTTACATGTCAAACCTGTAGCCACACACTACCCACATACATATCACGCCATAATGCACGTCGCCCCATATTCATACACATCACATCATATCTGTAGACATATCACGCCTACATACATATTACACAGGATTTTTTCATATATATGAGTGTATACTGTATATGTATGCACATACACATCATATATATATATATATATATATATAAATATATATATATATATATATATGTGTGTGAGCATGTGTGTGTGACATGTCTGTAGATGGTGTATATATAGGGGTGATATGTATGTAGGCTGTATATGATAAATGTTGTTTTCTTCTTTCTCCATCCAGACTCCTCTGCAGTAGACTTAGAAAAGCTGTCTGAAGCCATCGTGGACGAGTCGCTGAAGGACAGGTCGTTATGCAGAGATGCAGGACATGTCTGCTGTACTTTAGTGCAGGTGAATATTCACTTGCGTCCTTCAGAGTAGTGCTGGCGGTATGATGGCACCCTTCCATGAAGCCTGGGGTCGCCCAAAACAGCTCATCAAAATATGAACCAAAACCACAAAAATGTATTTGCAAAATACCATTTTACCTTAAAAGTGTTGTGTAAATGTTGTATCAGCTTTAAATGTTTGTCTCCATTTCTCAGACGGAGGCGAAGCACAGCAACACAAGTGTGTTCCGGAGTAACCTGCTGACGCGGCTCCAGAAGGAGTTTGTGGGGAGGGAAGAGACGCGTGAGCGATGTGTACAGGAGTGGGTGTGTGTCGTCTGCTTCATCTGTAACATCTTTGATTACCTGAAGGTAGGAATTCCTGCTTCATAAATGTCTGCCTGTTCGCACGTGACAGGAACACAGGCCTTCTTGGCCTGAAGGCTGGGTGTGTGTATGTGTGTGTGGTTGGTTATACACACCTAAAAGAGCTGTGTATGCTCACTTTATTAGAGAAGGGATGGTGTTCTCAGATGTATTGCACCATAACTTTATGTTTTAATTTTTTTTAGGTTTTATTTGCAGAAATTTCATGTTGTTTCTGTTTGTCCATCATTAATATCCACACATTATAAAGAGGCCAAACTGTGTTTTGATCAGTGGAGTGGTTGTTGTTCTTTGTGTTCAGGTGAATAACACCCCCATGGCGGCGCTGGTGGATCCGGTGTACGACTGTTTGTTCAGGTTGGCTCAGCCGGATGCTCTGATGAATGAAGAGGAGGTGAGTGAATGTGTATCTGCTGTGTTTACTGCATTCCTCCCCGCCTGGGACCTACAGCATATAAATAATATTATCCTAAGTTAATGTTGTCCTATACTGATACACAATATATTTCCATATTCTGAAATATACTCTAAAGCACTTCTTAATGTTCGGTTTAACCCTTTGATGCACAGTCACAAACGTAAAGAAAAAATATGTATGAAAGCAATAAAGTAAACTATGAAATAGAAATAAATTCACAAATCATGATTGGCCTCTAAGACACCTCCAATAACAAATCCCAGTTTAACCCTAACTTTCTTCAAAGGTTTTGCTGTGAATTAATAAGTCTGCCGATGCTTTAACTGCAGTTTTAAAATGATGCGCTTTGACGGAGGCCTTTTTGACGCAAGTCCTTTTACATTCTAGTTTTGTCTCTTTTTCCCTTGTCATGTTTTGCTGAATATTTTAGCCAGATTTCTCAGAATGTGCCATCCAAATAACCTCTGGTTTGCGTGTGTTTGCAGGTGGACTGTCTGGCGCTGCAGCTGCACCGTGTGGGTGAACAGCTGGAGAAGCTGAACAGCAAGCGCATGGACCAGCTGTTCTACCTGCTGCGGGACGGCTTCCTGCTGCAGGACGGTCTGACTTCCATGACCCGCCTGCTGCTGCTGGAAGTGCTGGAGTTTCGGGCCAGTGGATGGACCCTCAGCGCTGCTGCCCAGCGATACTACTACAGCGAGGTGGTGGACTGAAGCATACCCCCCGTCCCCCCAAACGGGACCATGCCTTGCCATTGTTGGAGTTCTACCAGCTGTTCTGGAGCTGGTTTTGAGGTTGGCACAGTTAAGCCAACTGTCTGCAAAGGGGCTGTTTGTGTTTGGATCCAAGGTGTTTAAAGTTGAGGAATGGTAGTTTTGTTGTCTCAGGACACTGAGTGGTGGTCTGTGGTTTAGCGACAGTGAGCCCGGCCTTAAAGCCTGATTGTAAAAGGCGGCAAACCAAAAGTTTCTACTGGAGAATGGCTCCCCTTATGGAAAAGAAATATAGTAATACTACAGAAATGGACAGGGTTCCTACAGGAACCTTGGCAGATTTGGACCGTCGCTACAGCAATAATACAGGAAGTGAATTTATGGATTATTATGAAATTAGAGAGGATCATTTATGGATTTTTGTAAAAGTATGACATTCCTAATGGCATTAATGTGGTTTTGTTGAAATTCATGCATTTCATGCGGGCCAAGGTCGGTAAAGATTCCCATTGGAAAAATTGGACATTTCTATATCTTCTACTAATACAGCATTACAGGAGATGACAATACAGATTATTATATTACTATGGTGTTATACAGAGATGGTGTCTTATAATATTACTGTGGATTTTTTTCTATAAGGGAGCATTTCTTACTCTATTGAATGGTGGTTTGGTTCTTTACTACTGACACTTTATAAAAATATTGGTTCACAGCATTTTTTACTATAAAATAAAAATAAAAGGCTGAAGTTGATGGCATCCTGGTTCTCAGTGTTGTTGGTGACTGGGCTTCTGAGAAGTTCTGTTAGATTTTCGCTGACATTGTGTAAAACCACCGATTTACTGTACTGTATCTTCCCAATAAAGATTTATATTCTTTAAATAAATGAATCTTTTTTCATATCCGCGTGTTTTGTGTTAGTTATAAGCGAATATTTGTCGCCTGGTGTAGCTGCTGTTACGAACATGGCGGATACGGAAGGAGAGTCATTGGAATCGTGGCTAAGTGAGTAGCTTGCAAATTAGCATCCTTTTGGACACTTTAAGCGCATTAAAATACATATTTTAGTCGCACGTTTACATTTTGCTGCTCTTATCGCTTTTGCTTTGCCAAAGAAGTTTTAAAAAGTCCTTACAAAGGCTCTGCTTGTGGCGTTTTTGTAGCTAGCAACAGGCTATATAGGCTAACGCTAGCTTTGTTTACATCTATCAAATGTTAATTAAGAGCCAAAAATTAAAGTTCGTCGCAGCATTTTGGGTCAAATGTGCACCGAAATGTCCAAAAACGCTCTGTAGTTTTACTGTTTGGATTTATTTTGTGTAATGGGTTTAATGGGTTTTAGCTTAGCTGGTTGCTAGCTACAGATTTTGACCAAAAACCTTTGCAAAACTTCACATTTCAGAAGGTCTCTTCAGTTTTAATTCACTGAAAGTGAGCTTTACAAACTGTTTAATAATCTAGGATGGCAATTTGTCCTTTCCCAGATAAAGCCACCAGTCCCTCCAATAGGCAAGAAGACTGGGAATATATTATTGGATTCTGTGATCAGATCAACAAGGAGCTTGAAGGGTATGAAGGACCTCAACCTGCCTTCAAGAGTCTCCTGTTTCAGTGGTAGCTTGTAGTGGGTTTAATGTTACCCTGAGATTTTCATTCATGCTCCTCTCAGTCCACAGATATCAGTGAGACTGCTGGCACACAAAATCCAGTCACCCCAAGAATGGGAGGCTTTACAAGCACTGACTGTGAGTTCCTGCTGTAGGTCTTAATGTATTTTCCACCTAAAATGAAGTTTAAAAAAAACCCTAAAGTTTTTTTTGTGTAATTCAGTTAATCTATTCCTGCTTTTTTCCCTCACGACAGGTCTTAGAAGCTTGCATGAAGAACTGTGGGAGAAGGTTTCATAACGAAGTTGGCAAATTTAGGTTTTTAAATGAACTGATTAAAGTGGTTTCCCCTAAGGTGAGTATTAATCAGGTGTGGAGTTCCTATGTAATAAAGGCTGTTGCTCAGCCGTGAAATTGTTGTATGTTTTCCACAGTATTTAGGTGACAGGGTGTCGGAAAAGGTGAAATCGAAAGTGGTGGAGATGCTCTATAGCTGGTCGGTTGCGCTGCCAGATGAGGCGAAGATCTCAGAGGCTTATCAGATGCTGAAGAGACAAGGTGTTTCACCGCTACACAATCTAATCAACTCAAGTACTACTGAGATGTTAGTTTTGCAAAGTTGTATCCCTTGTGTCTTTTCACTCTATCAGGCGTCGTAATGGCAGATCCAGAAGTAGCTGCTGATAAGACTCTGATTCCCTCGCCACCTGACAGGCCTCACAACCCTGTGTTTGAAAATGAGGAGAAGAGTAAAGTAAGGAAACAGATTTCTTTAAGGTATTATGGTTAATAGTTTATAGCTTGCTGTAAACTTGGGGCCATCGTTGTCATTGAGCAACTCTGAGTAACAGTCCCCCCCCCCCAACAGATTTGCAGTTTAACATTCAGCACACAAAATCCATACAGACAAGTAGTGTTGCTAGAAGTGTTGAGAAAGAGTTCTCACAAGGCATATCTCAATATACGTTCTTCTCTGTATTTGCATTTGTCTGGATGTGTGAAGCAGCATTAATCGTGCTACAATTTGGGTTCAAATTCATAGTTCACATCTAGCTGTAACATTACTATTTAGACAAAAATGTTCTATTTAAAACTGAAACCTAGTCCTTTTTTATGGTTAGCGTCTTGCAGAACTGCTGAAAAGCAAAAAGGCGGAGGATCTTCAGGAGGCCAACCGTCTTATCAAGAACATGGTGAAAGAGGTAAGGTCCAGTTTATTAGAAGTCCTGCAAGAACCTGAAACCCTGAACTCCAAAATGTTTTCAAGTCCACTTGACAGCTGTCTGTCTAGTAGTGCAGCTTAACAGCTAACAAAGTACGCAGTTAATTGCTTGAACTGTGCATCTGCCCTGTACTGTAAGGCACTAAATAAATTAAGGTAATGTTAACATAATAATGAGCAACCGTTATAGCAATACAGTCCCCCTTATTGTGTGTGTGTGTGTGTGTGTGTGTGTGTGTTTTCAGGATGAAGTGAGGGTGCAGAAACAAGCTCAATGCACCAACACTTTATTGGAGGTAAACAACAGCGTTAAACTACTGAACGAAATGCTACGGCACTTCAGCAAAGAGACATCTACACAGGCAGACAGAGAGCTTCTCAAGGTATGACACAGCTTTGGTGTCCGTTTTTTGTGATAAATAGCACTGGCTATATCAGTGGTAGATAAATATGTGATAGATAAATATGAGTCATAACTCTTCTCAGTGGTGGTCAGTGGAACCAGATGTCTGCCTCTAAGTTGGTTGTGCCACCTGATGCCTGAGACGTTGTCCTACCAGAGTTTGAGAAGCTTGAGAAGCGTCATGAGGCAAAATAGTCCCCAAAGAAAACTGATTCAGTTCAGATTCACTAATATTTTACAGTCAAAATTACATATAAAAACCTGCAACCCATTCACCACCACTGTGAAGAGTTAATATGCTTCTTTACGGTGAACCATTTCACACCAAACCCACTCTGATTTACTGTTTAAAACGCTTAACACTAAAGTTTTGTAAAGTCTTGCTAGCATAAACTGATGGTATACCAATATATCGTGGTTTGGTATTACAAATTACCTTTAGATCTCAAGTAGAATGAAGAAAAATGCTGTTCACTTGCTATCTCTTGGTAATTAGCAGAGGTGTTGGTTTTTTTTGTTATTAGGATCTGCATGATGACTGTGACAAGCTGAGGACAACCGTGTTCAAGCTGGCCACTGAGACGGAGGATGACGACAGCTGCTTAGGTAGAAAACTCTGGGCTGCAGGATTTCTCTCACTGGCTGTTTTATTAGAAACAACACCGTGTGCTTCCACTCACTGGCCACTTTATTAGAGACACACATGTTATAGAGCAACTATTTAGGGGTGCAGGTACAGACTGTGGTCCAGTGCTGTACAGTTTATCAGCCTCGACCCCATTCACCACTCAATTTCTGACCACAGAATCCCAGATATTATTTGGATGGAGGACAGTTCTAAGCACAGCAGAGACACTGACAAGTACAAGTGTATCAGGCACACCAGTGTTGCTGGGGTGGTCCTTCATATCTCCAGGACCACTAGGCTAGACGATGGCTAACACTCATTGCAACAGATGGGCTGCAGTCTTTAACTGCAAGCAGTAAAGCTGCTGAGGAACTTACATGCTTGCTGCCAGTGCTGAATGTATCACAAATGTCTCAGAATTGCAGAATAACAACATTTGTCTGTCTCCCCCTGGTCTCCAGGTGAAATACTACAGGCGAGCGACGATCTCTCACGTGTGATTAACTCCTATAAGTGCATAGTGGAAGGACAGCCGGTCAGCGCTGACACACCTGGATCTACAACATCAGAATGTAAATGCAACACTTCACAAAAGCAACTACACCACTCTGCTCAGGCAGTGTGATGATATGACAGACGATACATTGTGTGAGCCCTAGTCAAGAGGTCACTAGTTTGAGTCCAGAAGTGTTTTAACTCTCAGGGGTGTAATTTGTGCAGTTTACAATAAATAGGAAACTCTGCAAGAAATCTGTTCTGCCAGCTGCTGTCAGACCGTCTCCTCCCAGTGTGCCAAAATAATCACAGCCTCAGGCTGACCAGTAGGACAGTCTTTCCACACAAACAGTGACCCACACAGGAGTTTTTAACACACTCCATGTTGTTCAGTAAACAGTAATGTTTTTACACAGCAGCCCAGTACACCTTCTGAACATGACTGTCTCAGTTAATATCTTTGCTGTTTCTGTCTTTCTGTCTATTTGTGTCTGTCTATCTGTGTCTGTCTATCTGTCTGACTGTCTATCTGTCTGTCTGTCTACCCACCTATCTATTCACCCATCCATCATTTATTTAGCTATTATCTATCTACTCATTATCTATCTATCTATTATCTATCTCATTATCTATCTATTATCTATCTACTCATCCTTCCACCCCATATATTGGTCTATCCTTTCATCTATTATTTATCTTTTTGTATGTCTGTCCATCTGTTTGTCTCTGTCTGTCTGTCTGTCTGTGTATTATCCATCTATCCATCTATAATCCATCATCTATCCTTTCATCATCTATCCATCTGTCTACTCATCCATCCACCCCATATATTGATCTATTTGTCTCTCAATTTGCCTTTGTGTCTATCTGTCTATCTATCCATCTTTGCACATTGTTTTTAATATATTTTTTTAAATGTAACATGACAGGTACAGTGTATCTGTTCCAACTCTTCAAACTCCAGGATGTAAGAGTATCATGACACTCATCGTGTACAGTAAACATGATTTTATTCATGAATTTTTTACCTAGGTACCAATAATGGAAGCTCCTCTGAGATTTTAATAGACTTGACTGGTTTTGACGCTCGCACTCCTTCGCCACAGCGTCCTCCTCCTCCACCGACTCAGATCCCACAGTCCATTCCAGCCGACCTCTTCATGTCTCCACCGGTCTTCAACCTTCCTCCTCCCTTCACCAACACCTCTCCTGCCCAATTAGGCTCTCAGATCACTGGGACGGACAGCCCAATCACGTGCGAGAATCCAAGCAGCCTCTCTCTCCTGGATGAAGAACTCCTTTCCCTCGGTAAAGTGGATGGTGATAGCAGGACTTTGTTGAACATTATACTTAATAGATGAGTTTGAATAAACTGAGTATTAACTTAGTACTCTTCAGGTCTCAGCGATCCAACCACATCAACAAGCTCTCCGAAACAACAGAAAGAAGATGAACTGAGTAGCCAGTGGACATCCTTACAGGTACTCTTGTAGAGCTTGATCCAAGAGCATTAAGGGTGATTTCACAACAAGAAAGTGGCACATTAATTTAATATTTTGCCACAATTTTGGTAAAATTCTAAATTATTCGTACTAAATTCTACATTAGTACGCTGGACGCACAAATATAATTTAAGGAGGGGGTTATATTGTAGTGGAAAATACACAATAACAACTGAAAATAGCCTTAGAATTTCATTCAGACCAAAAAAGGGTACTTGTTGAATATCATTATTCTATTAATTCTATTATTCTGTCGTTCTGTCATTCTAACATTCCTGAGTAAGTACAGCTGAATCACCAACATCAATACATTTTTACACCCATAACATATAGTACTGTGCAAAAGTTTCTTTATAATTTCCTACCAGAGATCCAGACTTTCTTGTATTTGTTAATGTAGTCTTGAGGAGCAGTTATCCAGACTTTAAATACACTTTGTCAAAGATGTAATAAATTAAAGCATAGATTTCTCTAATACTCTAATTTCTTTGAACATTTTCTTCAGGCCTCCAACCCAGTAATGGATCTTCTTGGCAGTTCTCCTCCTTTAGATCTTCTGCAGTCTGCTGCTCCCTCTGCACCTACCTCAGCGTCAGACTGTGCTCGTGTCCCAGAGTCTTTCAGTTCAGCACCTGCTGTGGCCTATCCCACTCCTGCCACGTCCGTGTTTAACTCACTCCAGGACCTCGCACTGCTGGACCTGGGAAAGCCCAGCAGGTGTTTCTGAAATTGCTATAAGTGACAATCAGGGCTGCATGATGTGGAGTATTGCAATTATACTGAGACATATTGCGATTGCAATATTTTTCAATATATTAATGTGTCCATATCATCACTTTTCACTAAGTAAAATAGCTGAAGTATTGTAATACTTCTGGGAAATGGTCATATAAGAATGAATTATTCATTTGTGGTACACAAAACTCATACAAACCTCAAGCCTGGTTACAGGCTCATTTGCATATTATAGCCTTCTGTGCAATCAGTTTTACAGAGTATAATATGGCAATAAATGTTTACGTCTTTCACTGACTGCTGTCCTGTCTTTCTGGTTTCAGTGGTCTGGCGACGGGTGATTCGGTGTCTTTACCCCACAGAGTCGGGGGAAGTCCTCTATCATCCTGCACAAAACCCCCAAATGCTGTCTTTCCTCCCGACAGTCCACTGCTCCACCCCTTCTCTCCCACCCCACTGCCCAGACAGGGATCTGCAGCACCAGCTGACCCCTCACTGACCAATGTCTTTGTCCTGCTGGACTCTATCAGACCCAGTGAGTGTGAAGAGAACGAGGAGAAATACTTCAGTTCAGTTTTCCCTTTTTAAATAGATCATATTTATTGTCACAACACAATTTACAGCATAAAAAGCTTCCAATAATATAAAATACAGTGCAAAAGTCTTGAGCCACACCCCATTTTCTTATACTTTGCTTTGAATCAGCTTGTTGATGCAAAAATACTATTTTTGTCTGTCAAACTGTATTATCTTTGGCATATTGAATAGATTAAATTAAAGAAATGGGGAATAAATATTTTACTGCGACAGGCTGTAAAGTGCCTAAAGATACAAGGAGCCTAAAAAAGGTGTTCCAACCACTCAAAACGTTTGTATAGTACTGTATATAATATAAATAATGAAAACATCACAATATAAATTATAAATATTTACTTTCATTTACATTTACTGCTAATAATGAATTCATTACCATAATAAATAAGATGAGTACATCTAATTCAGACTCTTAAGGGGGAAAATCAGGTTGAATTTAAGAGAATTGATCATAAATGTTCCCTAACGTGGCCAATTCTTATACTCTTCAGCCACAAGTGCAAATAATTAGCATGTGTATTGCATAACAGTGCCTCGAAAACCCACAAAAAAGCTGTAAATATTAGATACAGCAGTTTTCAGTGTAACCTTAAACCTTTTCACGTGAGGTTTTCACGCGAAACACAGAGATCGGAACGAGAATACGAGAAATATGATTTCAGCAGTAGAGTAATGAAAAATCAAAATCATATGAATATCAAAACTATGTTTCCTAGGTAAAGAAAGCCCTGTGACGGCCTATGATAAGGACGGTGTGTGTGTCCTGCTGCATTTTGCGTCCGACTGCCCTCCGGGACGGCCCGACGTACTGGTCATGGTGGTGTCCATGCTGAACACAGCACCCCTGCCTGTGAAAAACCTGGCACTGCAGGCTGCTGTCCCAAAGGTAAGAGCACAGATTTACATATTTAAAAACCTGAACATCTGACAAAACTATTGTGTGTGGCACTTAATACTTCAAACTAAATAATTCATAGTAGACACTGAATAATTCATAGTAGAGTAATTAAGTATAGACAATGAATAATATATAGTAGTTATTGAATAATTCATGACTGTCATGTCCTCCCTCTTGTGTTTGTGTGATGGACAGTCCATGAGAGTGAAGCTGCAGCCGCCCTCAGGAACAGAGCTGGCACCTTTTAACCCAATACTGCCCCCTAGTGCCATCACACAAGTAATGCTGCTGGCTAACCCTCTGAGGGTAAGTGCTGCAAAAACGTCATTGGAGAAACAAGAAAACAGCCTGAACTGTAATGCATGTTAATATCGGTGTAATTTATTCCAAGAAAATTTTGACCGTTCATCATGAAATGCTGACACAGAGTAAAGGGCAGTTGGTGTTTTTAAGCAGTTTTGAGTGAAAAAATATAAATATGGATTTATGAGCCTTTGTTGTGATGGCTACAAAACACATCGAGAAGCTCAACTATTCCACAGCATCTGGCTTTTGTATAATTTTCTAATTCAGTGTATCTAATTAGTCATATTAATTTAATGATTGAGTATATTTTAATTGAAATGCACAATGAATCATATCAGCCGGTGGCTTAGCATTTTATGCTGTATTTTATACTGATAACATATTTCATACTTATTTCATAAGGTATTTGTTGTATTCCGGAATAGCAGAAATTCAAGCTGATGCTGGGCTTCGGTTCTGAAATACAGTACTATGGAAAAGTCTTGAGCCACCCCTCATTTCTTTATGTTCATTTTGTTCTGCATATTCACAGAACATCAAAGACTCAGTAGTTTAAATTTTTGGACTGATCTCAGCAGTCAGAAGTGCCATTCTGTTGGCCAAAACTGTTACTGAGGAATGATGATGATGATAATCTCCTGTTTGCATGTTTAGGAGAAAGTCCGGATGAAATACAAGCTGACGTTCGTCCTGGGAGATCAGCAGTGCACGGAGACGGGGGAGGTGGATAAATTTCCGCCAGTGGAAAGATGGGGCAGGCTGTAGCTTTGTCCTGAAACCAGGAACCTTGTCTACAGCACCTTGAGAAGTTATTTTTTTTTACTAACCCCTGTCTGATCTTCACAGACAACAGTTTCAGCGTTTTCCTGTTCAACAGAAAAAACATCCGACTGGGTGAACTCCGTTACAACAGAAGCCAGTGGGCAGTTGCTGAATTCCTTAAGTAAATGCTTGAAATAAAAAAGTGATTAAATGATGTGAAACTCCAGCTAACGATCCACTGTAACGATCCAGCTGTTGACATGAGTCTGAATGTCTTGAATGACCCCAGAGTAACACAGTAAAAAATAAAAAAACACAGAGTTTCTGGTATCCATGCCGTTAGCAGCATGCCACATCCCCACTAACGAGTTATTACAGATTATTACCTGGATTATTATATACCTGGAAAATTAGTCCTCTGAAATGACCAGTGAGACAGATTTACAGCTTTTATTCTTTCCATTGGCTTCTAATAGACATGAGTTTTGAATCAATGGCTTTATGCTCTTTTTTGTGTTCAGGGAATTGATTGTCTGTGATAATTGACCAACAGCAGACAGAGATTAGTGTCCCTTAACAGCTGGAGCTCAGAATCTGTCCTGATGAAAGATTCTAACTTTAAAAGTTAGAAAATCCTCTTATTTTTTGCTGTTTGTAGCATTTATATCAGCTCAGAAACCAAAAGTAGATCAAAAACACAAAGCCCTGTCATTAATCTCTGTGTGCGCGTGTGTGCGCGTGTGTGCGTGTGCGTGCGTGTGTGCGTGCGTGTGTGTGTGTGCGTGCGTGCGCGTGCATGTGTTTCATCAGCATTAATTATTAAAGAGAGGTTCAGAATGGGTTGGGTGTAGAGATTCTTGATTTCTTTACAGTGGAGGTGAATGGAACCAGATGTCTCCAACACAAATACAGTCGTTTTATTCACTATCAACCCCCGTTGAAGCTCCACATGTCTGAGTGTTTAAATGGATGTTGATGGCAAAATAGTGGAGAATCTCTACTAAACTACGTTTCTTTTGGGACTATTTTGCCTCATGCTGTATTTGTGCTGTAGCCTTCCACCAAAAAAAACCAAACAAACCCAACTGGTAGAACAATGGGTCAGGCGTGAGGGGTTCGCAACCATAATCAGTTCATGAAAAAACTTTGAGAAAGACGTCTGGATCCATTCACCTCCACTGTTAACAGTTCTGTTTCACACCAAACCCCTTTCTGAAGTCTCTCTTTAACATTATGAGGAGAATTTAGAATTTGGTGTTTTCCTTTAACTGCTGTTAGATTTGGACTCCAGTGTTGATCCGAAGGCTGAAACTACTGAAGTTTGTGTTACAGAATAAATTGCTGCCTTTTTCTAAACTTAAGTGAAATAAAACTGTGGGTTTAGTTCAATGTTATATTTATTACAGAATTGTATCCAGCCATAAAGTTTTGTATACGCATGTCATCTTTTTTATTATTTGGTTGATGTCTTTGTTGTGTCTGCTGTCTTAAGGCTTCAGGTGTATTTATTATTTTTATTTTCTGGGATTTATCAGAGTTAATTATGCTGTGAAACGACGTTCTGTGTTTGATTAGAGGTTCTGCAGTATCCTTTGCCACCAGGCAGGTGGAACCTTGCTCACCTTTTTCTCCCTGCAGCTCCTGAACATCAGAGCTGTTTTTTACAGTGTGGTGTCCTACAGTATTAGCAGCACTTGTGTGTGTGTGTGTGTGTGTGTGTGTGTGTGTGTGTGTGTGTGTGTGTGTGTGTGTGTGTGTGTGTGGGAGAGAGA
>JBBIGA010171379.1:0-16449 GCA_037576975.1 Alestes dentex
GCACACCTGATTCCACCTCTGTAATCAGTTGGTCTTGGTTTTCAGTTACTCAGGTGTGGCTTCTTCTTGGCTGGAACGAAAACCTGCACCCACAGCGGCCCTTTCTGGACAGGTTTGACACCCCTGGTGTAAGACAATCAGAATGTAGCTGAAGAGTGAGAGCTAATTAGAATGTACCTGAAGAGAGAGCCAATCAGGCTCAGAGTAGGTTTGGTGTGAAACTCTCTGTTCACAGCGGAAGTGAATAGAACCAGACGTCTGACTCGAAGATCTCTTCATAGAAAGTTATTACATTAAATGATTACGGTTGTTCCACCTGACGCCTGAGACGTTGCTCTACCAGAGTTTGTAAAATTTCCTAAAATAAACCCATTCATGGTGGAAGGATACATGCATTGTGCAAAAGTGATTTCGTTCAGATTCACTATTTTACCATCGCTGAGAAGGGATTAAATATTCCTGAAATATTCCTGAGTAGAGAACGTCCCCTGCTGGCCGCTTTTATTACTGACTGAAGCAGGAAAGCTGAGTTGCTCTTTCTGTCCAGCAGGTGGAGCTATGGCCGCAACATATTGAAATCAAGGTCTAAAACCACACTGTATTTTTCTCAGTCAGTACTAATGTATTTTATTTTTACTATTATTATTTATTTAACTGGAGCTTATAGTGACATTTACGCTTCTAGTTTTTGCTTATTCTAATAATAATACAACACAATTATAAAATAATTATTGTAATTATTAGTGATAATAGAACGTTCTACGATAATATACATTTTCCTCTTCTTTTTATTATTATATTATTACTTTGTTTCTCATTGTTAATAGCAATAGTATAAACAGCAATGTTTTGTTGCATAAATAATTAAGTAATCATTAAATGAAACATTACTATTATTTTTATTAGTGCTGATAGTACATTGTAAAGTAGTATGTCTGTAATAGTAACAAGAATAATACTAATAATGATAACAATAACAACAATTATAATAATAAATTAGGCAATAGTAGAAACAGCAGTGTTTTACTGCATAAATTATTTAAAAATCATTATAATTGTAGCCATAATTGTAAATTGTAAAGTAATAGTAAGCTTAATAATTACAAGAACACTGCTACTACTAGTAATAACAATAATAACAACAATAATACATATATTAATAGTAGTAGAAGATGTAGTAGTGTTTAGTGTTTAGCTCAGTGTGTCCTTTCTGTTCTGCTGGTATTTAATAGGCCTATTATGGGCTGGCGCTGGGTTTGTGTTTACATCGCTGTGGTCATGAGCTACTCTCTCTCTCCTTAAGAGCAGGCGCCTCATCTCCCGGCGCTTATGATGCATAAATCAAAGCTGAATTATTAACTACATTTATGTGTCCTGACTGAGATCTCACACACTTTAGAAACATCAGCATCCACCAAACTTCAACCCTCACTGGAGGTCACCTGAGGTCACGCTGTGGTCAAAAACTTGCTCATAGTCAAAAATACAAACACACACACAGAACTGCCTAGAACTTCTTTATAGGTCACTATACAGTACTGTGCAAAAGTCATTTTTTTCATATTTTGCTTTGACTCACTTTGTTAATGCAAAATACTGTTTTATTTCTGTCAAACACCCTTTTCTGTGGCACAATGAACAAATATATTACTGAGACAGGCTGCAAAGTGCCTAAAGATACAAGGTGCCTAGATAAGAGTTCCAACCACTCAGCATTCAGCACCACCAGTATACTGATCACTGAAAATGTTAGAATTTGAAAGTCCTTCAGGAAGCCTGGAAAACTGTTCCTCAAGACCATATAAAAAGACAAGAAAGTCTGGATCTTTGGAACAAAAATATGAAGAAATGAGGGGTGGCCAGGGAATTTTGCACAGTACTGTAGGTCATAATACCTTGTAGGGTCAGTAAGGAATCTTCCCCAGGAAAACTGAACTTGTCCTGCCTAGAACTGGCTTCGTAAATTCTCAGGCCTTCAGGTTTTTTTTTTTATTCAATAATGGACAGCAGTCTAAACAGGCAGAGGTTTTTTAAGCTATAGAAGAGGCATGAAAGCCTGGACCGTCCCAATCGGGCTTTAGGGTGTTAGTGTTAGGCATACAGTAGCATTAAGTATTAATAAGCTGTAATAAGTAACTTTGTGCTGAGCGAAGGAATTAACCCCAGTTACCCCAGGTGTAGCCCACAGGCCAGTGGGACGTGTTCAGTTTCTGAAGTTTAGCTTCTTTAATTTTAGCACTGCATCTACAAGGCTATTGTCGATAAGTGATTGAATGCAGTTAGCACCAATTAGCATTCTGCCCACCCTCAAAATAAAAAGTAAATAAGATGCTGCTCTTTAAAAATTGAATGATGAGAAAACATTAGAAATATTTAAAACAAATGTAACTGACTTGTTTTCAGTAATGTATAGTCTGCAGTAACTCATTATTTAGCAACAAAGGCTCAAACTATTGGTTTTAAAGAGAAATATCAGGTTTGTCGTTAAGGACTTACATTCATTTTGTGTTGGTCATGAAAAAATAAAAGTATCACTCAGTTTTTCAACATTACAGTGTTCCTTCTGGTTCATGTATCATTGGACAAAATTTAATTTTTCCACAGGATAATGATCCCAAGCTTCCTCAAAATTATGTCCTGTCCAAAGAAAAGCTTAGAGAATGATGTCTTGTCCTCCCCAGTCTCCAGATCTTTCTCCCACTGTGCTGCAGGGATGAGCTGGGCCCACAAGTTCCTAATGAGCTTCAGGAAATGAGATGGAATGGTTTGCTGCTTGAAAAGGTGCTGGGAGGGTTTGGACACAAGATATTTCCAAAAATTGCTGGAAAGGATGTGGTGAATCTGTGCTGCTGTGGTAAAGGCAGGAGAAGGATATTTTGATGAAACACTTCCATTAAACTGCACTTACAGTGAACGTTGTTACACTTCAAAACCCGTCTGTTACATTTAAGTATTTCTAATGTTTTCTTGTATGGTGGGCCCAAACATCTGGCCTGTATTATACATCTGGGTAGGGCCGAGCTGCATTAAAGTGCAGGTGTGAATGCAACCCTTTAAACCAGATTCAAACCCGATCTCAAACCTCTTCAGGAGAAGATCTGAGAACCTCCTGCAGTTATGCTTATGGTTAACAGGCCCCACCCCCCAACCTGAGGTTTTTCAGCCTACTTTGCCCATTTGAGATAAAGGAAGTTCCAATCTGATTTACCTTTATCTTGCCTTGTAATTTCATTCTAATTGTCTAAGTGTAATTATTGTCAATAGCCTCTTCTTGTAAATACCAACTGTTTGCAGTTTAGAGCAAAGTTTTGTTTTTCTTTTTAATAGAACAGCAAAGAAGGAGAAATGTATGCAATTAATTGTTGTCAAAGTCAGCAACTAATTGCATGCAGTGTGCTGAAGTGTCTGATGGCTTTGGGGAAGATGTTTTCGCACAGTCTTGCCGATCGGGCTCTAATCCTGCAAGAGCATCTTCCAGATGGGACGGTTTAAAGAAAGGTGTGAGGAGTTGTGCACAATAGTTGTTATTTATGAGCTAATATTACTTGGCACCAGTAATTGGATTTCAGTCTGACCAGCTGGAGACACATTTGAATACAGAGTGTAAACATGTGTCCAAAATAAGGTAGCTCTCAAGTGGCACAACTGTCTAAACATTGTCTTTGAGTCTGGCCCCTGGTGATGCTTCAAAGTCACATCGATGTATCACAATCAGTGCAAACATCACACCAAGACAGACTGAATAAGAGTAATGGGACATTCTCTGCAGAGGAATCGTACGTGTGTAAGTAAGGTCCATTTGGAAGTTCCCAGCCTGAACTTTGAGCTGAATGATTGATGCGTCGCGGTTCAGATCTGAACAGGCCTGAAGCACATCAGTTTTGCTGATGCCTGAGTCAGCCTGGTTTACAGGAGTGTAAAGCTGCATAATGGCCTTCCGCTGATGCAGGAGAATCCGATCAGAGTGCAAATGTTTGGCTCCCTTATTATCCACTTTAATGCCCAGGATAAGTACAGTAGAGATGGGGGAGGGTATGAGGGTTCGATGAGTGTGTTAAACAGTGCAGGCCTGTTTTTCTCTTATGTTTGATTTGTTGATGTAAGTGAGGGAGCTATGTGTCAGTGAGTGTAAGATTCACTTTCCCACCTATTAGCATTTAGGGGTGTAAAGATAAACGTGTTCCAACCACTCAGCACTGAGCCCCACCAGTATACTGATCACCGTCTGATCATCTGGAATCATCTGCATCTGTTTCTTCACTTGTTCAGGACTTAAGATGCTTTGTTCTGCTTGTATAATTCAAGTAGGGTTATTGTCTTTTCAAGAACACAGAGTACACAGTGAAATAAAATAATGTTCTCCTAGGACCATGGTGCAACACAAGAACAGAAACAGAACACCACTAGACCACAAGTGCAGACAGGACATAGTACATCGAGTTCAAATAGAAGGAGAGTGCAAGAAAAAAAAAAAGACGAGCAATGAAACAACAATTTGTGCAGTTGACAGCTATAATACTAGTTTGTATGGATACAGTATTATGACAGATGACGTATTCTAGCAGCAGAGAGTTATGTGTGGAAAAATGCAGAATAGAGGAAGACAAGTAATTAACATACTTGCAAATATAGCAGCAGGAGGACGGAGAATGTGCAGTATGATAAATAGAGGGGTATTTACAGAGGCAACTGGAGTGTGAGTTGTTTGTCTAAAGCAGAACAGATCAGTGTGAATATGCACTGTGTTAAAAGGAGAGGAGGAAAGTTCAGGTGAGGGGTGTGTTTATTTGTGTGGGGCTAGAGTTTATGTTTCAGCTCGTGCACTTCCAAAGTCATCAACAGCCTCTGGTTGTGGCATGTGGTGATGGTCTTGGAGACAAAGTCATTGATGCACTTGCTGATGTTGCCAGTCACAGATGGCGTGCACTCCTCCTGGTTGGTAGATCCGCTATAGCAGTCTTAAGGAGCAGAGATGGCATCTGGGGGCCAGATCTTCATCTGCTTTAGAACGGACTTGGTACGTTTGATGAGCAGTCTGTACGCTGGGATCAGTGTTATGGACACGTGATCGGGGTAGCCAAGGTGGGGCAGGGCCAACAACTGTGTTGGGTCTTCTGCATTCATTAGATTAACAGAACCACATTAAGTTTAAATGTGGAGTTCCATAATCATCAGTCTGGTTCATTAGAATGTGCTCAGATCACTTTTGAGTGATTTACCTGAATTTACTGAGTACAATTTACTGAGTACTTTAGAAGCTGCTTGACATTGAGCGGTTTGTGTTTTCTTGCTGCTTAGGAGCATCTGGTGCTGTTTGGAGATGACTGGTCTAGAGTCGTAGTTCCTCACCATGGTTCTTCCTCATGTTCCCCCTTACTTTCTCCTTTTCAAACTAGGTTCCTCTCTATCTTTCATCTTTGTGCTCATTGGGATGTTCTTTTGAATCTCGGTTCCCCTAAATGGTTCCTCCTCATGTTCTTCTGTTGTTTTTCCTTCTGAGTCTTGGTTCCTGGGTTCCTGTGTATGTTTTGCTAAATTATTGCTTTAAATTGGAGTGGAAGAGCAAAAGGAAGGAGGAGCATGATAGCAGGGAAGAGAGAGCGAGGGGGAGCAGAGAGAGATAGAGAGAGAGTGCATTATGATCGTGTGTAATTGCTGGACTGGGAGTGGTCTCCATGAAGCTGCAGAGAAACTGGCACATGGTGATGCTCAGTCGGTTTCAGGACACTAACGAAGAGAAGGTCTGCAGAAAGTTGTGGATGCACAGGCAGCTGGAGGACTGGGTTTCTTGTGGAAAACTTAATTTATCAGAGAATCTGATCATGAACAGGAACATTCTAGGAATCAACCGAAGTTCAGTTTATCAAGTTTTGAAAGTTCTTTCCATTTTATTCTTTGAAAAACATCTTTACGCCTTCTGGAAAACCTGCAAATGAGAAATCAGATCAGCTGTAGGAGCAGAAACTTTCCACGAATCATCTGAAGAACAACTAAAGCAGTTCTGCTTGGACACGGATTGAAGTTCTGAAAGTGTTCAACATTTATCCTTGGAAAAACTGGCCTGTAGTTTTGAGCATGTAAAGTTTGGATGAATAGAGAACTTTCCATGCTGTGAGATTCTTCTGGAAAACTTGAGAATAATGTTTTATTTTTTAAATCTGATCAAGTGCTCAAAGAATAACTTTCTAGCTCTTTAGCTGAAGATTTGTTAGTGTGATTTGATAGGCTTGTTTATGCACTAGCAGTTCATTCGAGCATTTTAAATTTATTTATTAATGTACCAGTGATAAATGTTCCAGGGAATGAGAAATATTACCAGTGGTCCCTCTTCATGAACCTGACAGGAGAACTTGTTATTTTCACCGGTTAGTTTATTCATTATAGTTTTCATTAATGTAATCCTATCAGTGAAACTGATCTAAGATCCAGTTAGGACTCCCTTGAGCCTCTTTTGAGCCGTGTGTTATTAGCAGCTGTGTGCAGATGCAGCGATGGTGCTGCAGGGGATGGAGCTGATGGCCATGGCCGTGGTCATCCTCCTGTTCTTCATGGTCCTAAAACAGTTTGGGCTCTGGGAGCCTCTGTCTCTGGACGGTAAGAGCTAGAGGAATCTACAAACTACCAACGTCTTGCACATTTACCCTTAATTACATTTAATTACCCACAAACTGTGCATCCAAGTCATGCACCCATAACATGAATGCTCACTTTGGTGAAGAATGAGGGGAAAGGAACATTCAAAAATAAAATAACCTACTTATACTAAAAGCTAGTTAGCACCACTCTGATGAACATTTCTTAATTTGACAGCAGAGCAGCCTACTATTTTACCCTTCAGTGGAAGTTTTTTTTTTGCAGCTCTACTTGTTGCTGTGTGTTTTTTGCTTATTCACCAGCATTCCACACTACAATGGAACAATCTGTTCCTTTGTGCTGTTCTTGTTTTCACTACGGTTGTGCACCTGACTGCAGAGTAGCAGTTTCAGAGCAGCCGTTTCAGGCAGGTGGTGATACAGACAGCGACTGCCTGATGTCTCTTTGATGATGTAAATCAAACACTGTTCACCTCGACGCTGGTGTGATTTTGATTCATGACTCGTTCGACAGGATAATCCCATTTGTTGTACAACAGCATGAGCTGTGGTTGCTATGGTTACAGTGCCATAGTAGTGATGAATGAATTAGGGAGAAGATCAATACTGGAAAAAGACAGTTTATAAAGGCGTGTAACTAAAACAGCTCTGCAGGGTCGTTTGCCGGTGTTGCTTTGGTGTGTGTTGTGGCTTAAAATGACATGGTTGTGCCACCTGATTACTTTCCAGTGAAGCAAAGCATCACAGTGGTGTGATCTCGAACATCCAACACTGAACATTCTAATACTTCTAACTGCTGATCAACACTGCAGGTTTTTTTCACTCAGAGTTTTATATTTATACTTTTATACATCTGATTAGTAACTAAATCACACTAAACTCGGGCTGCATCCCAACAGCTGATGCACCAACTGACGGGTGGAGTGCCATGCAGGACACTCGAGCACAACACACAACCAAGAAACACACACTCGCTGTTTTACTCTGTAAAACAAATCACATCACAGAAGAACTTTTTCATGTCTAAGAAGTTCAATAACATTACTAATGTGTATTCTTCTCTTTTACCTCTGCTTTCTCTCCTCAACTCTTCCTCCCATCCTCTCTGCCTGTCCCTCTTTTTTCTGTACCCAATCTGTCCTGCAGACGGTGAGCACAAGTACAGTACTGTGCAAAAGTCAAGCATGTAGTCCTTTAGCTCTGTGGGATTTAGTTTTTTCGGGTTTATTTCCCTGTATTCTGTCACATGTACAGTTTCATTCTCTTATTTTTTAAATGCACATTACCTTAAACAATTATTTTGGTGAAAAACCTTGTTTATACAGTTTGGGCCTCATCTTATTTACCAAAAACTGCCTCATTAGTTTCGTACCAGGGCTGCAAAGCTAAGGTTGCTTACAATAACCTATTAGCTTGGTGCTTTTTCTTTCTGCCTCTATTTTTGGCTGCTCCCGTTTTATTAGGAGACTCCACAGTGGATCAACCATCTCTATCTCCTTCTCTCCTCTGCATCTTCCTCTCTCACACCACCTGCCTGCATGTCTTCCCTCACTACAACCTCCTACTAGGCCTTCCTATTCTACTCTTCCCTGCAGCTCCATCCTCAGTATCTTTCTCCCAACACACTCAGAGTCTCTCCTCAGCATCCTTCTTTCAAAAACCTACGCAGCCTTGCCTATCTGCCTATTAGCTACATGATTTTTACACAATAATGTGCATATTGTTTGATTTTCACCAAAATATTTGTTTAATCTTCCTCCTGTCCTCCAGTTTACCTTCCTGCCTGAGTTCCCCTCTCATAAAGTCTATACCTCCCACCTCCGTCTCTCACTGTCTCTCTGTCTCTCTCTTTCTCTCTGTTCTCTCTCTCCACCTCTCTTTTTCTTTCTCTCTCTCCATCTCTCTCTTTCTCTCTTTCTCTCTCTCTCCCTCTCTCTTTCTCTTTCCCTCTTCCCCTTCTCTCTCTCTCTCTCTGTTCTCTTTCCCTCTCTCTCTCAGACAGTAGTGATGGGGAGTTGGAGTTGTCTACAGTGAGACATCAGCCAGAAGGTCTGGAAGAGCTTCAGGCTCAGACCAGGTTTACCAGGAAGGAACTGCAGTCGCTCTACAGAGGCTTCAAAAACGTAAGAGACTTCACCAAACTGAACACATCAGTGAACCATATAAAAAGGAAAATACTACAAAATTGGCTCGAGTCAGAACTGTTCACACTGGAGGTGAATGGAACCAGATGTCTGCCTCTAAAATCTCCTTGTAGAAAGTTATTCCATCGAATGGTTATGGTTGCGTTCAGATGGTTGCGTACCATCATCAACATCCAAAGAAACGCTCCGAGACATGTGGAGCTTCACTGGGTCGATAGTGAATTAAACGGCTGGATTTGTGTTGATGTTTGGTTCCATTCACTTCCACTTTAAAGAAATCAGAAAACTACTTTAAAATGCATCTTTTTGAATAAATATTACAAAGTTGCTGCATTCAACTCTGCAGTGTGAGGGACATCTTGTGGTTGTAGTCAGTACTACAACACAAGAGAGCACAAGTGTGTCTGGTGTTGTGAATGATGTGTATATATCTTCAGACCCATGATGTTATTGTCCATAACACACAAACTTGAGTATTCCACTGTTACAATAGTTCTTCAATCATCAAACATGCTTTGATGTCAGCACATTCTTCTGCCAAATAAAGTAGACCCTCCTGTCTTACAAATACGGCCACAAAAGTGTGTGAATATCAGATTCAACTCGGCCAACAAGTGCTTCTCTCTCTCTCTCTCTCTCTCTCTCTCTCTCTCTCTCTCTCTCTCTCTCGCTCTCTCTCTCTTTCTCCTCTCTCTCTATCAATCTATCCATCAATCTATCACACATACACATATCTGTGTGTGTGTGTGTGTGTGTGTGTGTGTATGGTGTGTATATATGCCTCTGTGTGTGTGTGTGTGTGTATCTCCAGGAGTGTCCCAGTGGGTTAGTTGATGAGGAAACCTTTAAGATGATCTATTCCCAGTTCTTCCCTCAAGGAGGTATGTGTTTTAGCTTAAATTTACTTAAAATATCTTTGAAAGTGCCCCCAATTTATAACATTGTTTATCCTGTTTCATTCTATGCAAACATTTTCCATCCTCCCTTAATCCCTCATAGATAAACAGGCTACAGGGGGTCCTTGAGGTACAACAGTCTCGACATACGATGTTTCGAGTTTACAACACTCACACCCACACCCACTCGGCTTACAAAGTTAGCCTTGTACTTACATACGCGGCGTATGAGTGAGGGAGTTTTCCTTTTCCTTTTTCTGTGGCTTAGTTGTGTTTTTATGATTTTACAACTATGTTAGGATAGGTAAGTGACTTAGGCTAGGGTGTGTTACACCAAAATTCGGGTTACATCACTGTCGAAGATCTGAGGCGTAACTCAAGGACCCCCTGTATTTCTGTTACTGTGCCTTTAGGACTACATAGGGAAATGAGCTCTGTTTGTTTACGTATACAAATAGACAGTACTCCAGAACTGAAATGGTACTTAATGGTACTTTACTTTATGGCATTTTATTACAGTACTTTGTGGTATTTTATGGTACATTATGGTACTTTATGGTACTTTACAGTGCTTTATGGTATTTCATGGTACTTGATTGTACTTTACAGTACTTTATGGTACTTTATGGTATTTAATGTGGCTGTGATGACTAGGGTAAATTATGTGAATGAATAAATTAATTAATTAAAGGACTAAATGGAGACAGATGATTCGCTGTGGCGACCCCTGAAGGGTAAAGCCAAAAGAGAAAGAAAGAAGAATGAATTAATTAATGTCTTTATTGTCACTGTGTACAACAAAATGTGGATGCTTAAACTTCCAACGCAGAAGGTAAAAGAAAGAAAGAAAGAAAAAACAAAGAAATATTGCACACAAATTTGACCGAGTTATGTTTTTGCCATGTTAAGTGCTATTATGGCTTTTGGATAGAAACTGTGCTTTAGTCTATTGGTCCTTGTTTTTATCACTCTGATCTATCTGCCTGAGGGCAGCAGTTCAAAAAGAGAGTGACCTGGATGGAATGGGTCTTTTTAGTTTTGACAGCGGGAACTGTACAGTCTGTCTAGGGAAGGGAGTGGACTGTCAGTGTTTTTAGCTGAAGTTCTGTTAGAGTTCTGCTTTCATTGGCCTGGGATCTGATTCTTTGTTTCTTTGTATGATGGGTGAATTATATAATTCCATTGTATAATCTGGGCCTTTCAGACGCAACCACTTATGCACACTTTCTCTTCAACGCCTTCGATTTGGACCGAAATGGCTCCATTCGCTTTGAGGTACGAAACAATTTTTCTATTATGTGTGATATTCTGTAATTATCTGATTCTGCTAAATTCATGTCAAATCTTCTGTCTCAAAACTCACCGCCTTTAAAATACAAGGCTTTCTGGACATTAATTATATTTTAGAATGTAAGTATTTGTGTGTGTGTGTGTGTGTGTGTGTGTGTGTATGTGTAGGACTTTGTGATTGGTCTGTCGGTTCTCCTGCGAGGTTCTGTAACTGAGAAGCTCCGCTGGGCCTTCAACCTGTACGACATCAATAAGGACGGTTTCATCACCAAGGAGGTGTGTGAAGTTCCACAGAGCTCTGGGTCTGCTTTCAGAGCACCGGCTAACTCCTCTGCTTCACTCCGCAGGAGATGCTGGCCATCATGAAGTCCATCTACGACATGATGGGCCGCTACACGTCCCCCTGTGTGAAAGAGGACACGCCCTATGAACATGTGGAGAAATTTTTCCAGGTGAACCAACATTCACTCCTTCACTTCAGGCACTTCTGTCATTAATGTAGAGCTTTACTAATGTGTGTAATAAGGTTCTAGTTAACAGTATCAGAAACCACATAAATGATTCTATAACAGATCAATGAAAACCTCCGAACTCTGAGACACCGAGACGAAATTGGCCTCCTACTCAACAGAGTATCAGTTAAGGAGTGTCCGTTAAGGAGTGTCAGTTAAAAAGCATCTGTAACAGAGTGTCCCTTAAAGAGTGTACGTTTGTCCCTCCTGTTTCTCTAAAATCTGGAATCACGTTTTTCAGAAAATGGACCGGAACAGAGACGGAGTCGTGACCATCGACGAGTTCATTGAAACGTGTCAGAAGGTTCTTCACTTCAAACCCTGATCAGCTTCTTCATTTGTTTCAAATATTTGTTTTATTTATGATTTCAAACTGTACCAAAATAAGTGAATTGTGGTCAATTGTGGGAGATTTTCATACTATAATCAATAGAACCATAATTAAATCAAATATTTGTGAAGTCATATTTAAAGGGCCCATTTCTCACATTTCTCTTGTATTTTACAGTTTTTGTGGTTTTGTGTTTGTGTTGTTTTATTCACCAAAAACAGAATATCCCTTCAACCTAGTGCTTTTTTGTTACTGTGACTTTAAGACTGCTATGTAAATGAGCTCTGCTCTCATTTGCTGCCCTGTGCTGCTCATCATTTTAAAGGAGTTCAGGGCTAAAACACTCCTTATAACATCAGTGTGAGTGGGTGGGGCTAAACTGTAGAAAGCTGAATAAGAGGATATATGTAAAATGTTGTGACATCACAAAGACAATTAAGTGGGCTATTTTTGCTGCTTAATTTCTATATATACACTTTATATTGTGTCTATATATTGCACTCTATATATTAAACTGTTTTATAGCAAAAATGAAATGATGAAATGGGCTCTTTAAAATTTCTCTTAGAAACAAATTTAAACTGTAGAACTGCACATTTTTAGATCAGACCATCTTTTAGATTAAAAAAAAGTCAGATGGTGTGGTCAGGTGTTTCAGTATATAAATTTCAGTTCTTTCTATGTCTCATCTCCTGTTTTTCTGTGTTTCTCCATCAGGATGAGAACATCATGAGCTCCATGCAGCTGTTTGAGAATGTTATCTGAACGTTATCTGGATCTTCATGCCATTTCCTCTCCAGGAGAACCAAACCCAGCTCTTCCCCCAATGCATGACCAAACAGATGTAAATATTAAAGCAACAGTTCAGCTGAACCTTGCACTCAGAGTAAAAAACCTTTGTTTGTTACCCCCTTTCCGGCAGAGCTTAAAACTGCTCTAGATCTACTTAATATCTATAGTTTTACAATGCTTGATTAAAAATGTTTATTATTTACACAATTTCACAGCCATAGTTGATCAGCTAAGATGCATTTGATGTCTGAATAAGTTTAGTTATGAGGCTAATGTAGCTAACATGTAATTGGAGCTTAGATCCCACCAATTAGCATCGTGTCTACAGTCTCAGAAACCGCATAAGGAGGACTACTGCACAGTTTGAGGTAAGTGTGTGATGGTAATGGGTGGCTGAACTGTCGCATTAATATAATTCCCTCTATTTGAGGTTATAATCCTGTATGTTGCTCAGTGATAATGTGTGTGTATATAGATGTAAATACTGGGTTTAAATGGATGCTAGACATCAAATAAACAAGCAATTGCATGTTTGACTCGTCTTGCTGTGTTCGGATTTGTGCTGTAATCAAACAGATCATAATCACTTTCATTAAAGTGATTTTCATTAATTATGCAATTATTATGGCTGGGATCACTCATCAGTAATGAACTGTATTCATTAAATCAATAAGAAGAGTGTTCTGAGCTCCGGTCCATGATCTTAAACTCCAGTCCTTGATTTACTGTAAATATCAGAACTTTATGTACACATCTCTATTGTCCCATAAACAGTGTTTTTTTCACTGTTCAAGTTAGTTTCAAGTTTAATTGTTTTGATTTATTTCAAAACCAATTTTACCGGCAAAAAGCAGGTGAGGTTCTTAACAAGCTGACACCTTCGCCCCAATGTTTTTTTTTATTCAACGTTTGAACATATTTTATAATCTGACAAAAAAAGTTAATCAGGCACTGACCCCTGAAGCATGTGTGTGTGTGTGTGTGTGTGTGTGTGTGTGTGTGGTGTTTTTGTTTATTGGTCTGTTAAACTCATACTTGGTATGAAAAGTCTTGTAATTTGTCGCCCCCTGTGGTATAACTGGAAACTGCTCTAGATGTACAAATTACTGTAACATTAAGAAGAAGATAAAAAATTATTTAATTGTCACATGCATAGTCATACAAGTACAACACACAGTGAAATTCTTTCTCTGCATTTAACCTATTCACCAAGTGAAGCAGTGGACTGCCGCCAACGAGGCGCCCGGGGAGCAGTGTGTGGGGACGGTGCCTTACTCAAGGGTACCTCAGCGGTGACACTAGCAGTTGGGATTCAAACCCCAAGCGTCAATTGCAGGGCTAACGCCCTAACCACTACGTTTATCAATAATTCTGCAATGATTAATATTTTTTAAAAGGTTTTGGGTGACTTCTGGAAGGGGTGTTGTTGAGGATAGACAAAACAAGCAAAAAAGGAGGTGTTTCCAATAAAGTGGCCAGTGAGTGAAAGGTGTTCTGAGTTGTTGAGATGTTTAAGCCCCTGAAGAATGGTGTCTGTTTTGGTGATTGTGGGCTGCTGAAGTGCGTTTCCTTCCTGCTGGCTGTTTAGTGTGCGTGTGTGTGCTGGTAATTAACAAACATTTAGTGCATCTCTGCTGAAGCCACTGCTGCTGACAGGAAGTTCAAATGCTTGAGAAAAAAATAGACCAAACTTCCTGTGTGAGAGTTTCTCAGGGAGGGGCCACAGTCTTTCAACACACACACACACTCAAACACTCTTTTACTGACAGATCCACTTTTCACTCCAGGTTCTGGCATTACTACACACAAACACACACACACACACACACACACACACACACACACACACTGTCCTGCTCCTTCAGGTCTAAACGGCTGGTCCAAACAGTAAGTTTTATCTTCTACATTTTTTGATTCCATCTCTCCTCTCACTGCACAGAGTGTTTAGTTTCTTCAGAGGTTCTTCAGAAGTTCTTCAGTAGTTCCTTAGTAAAAATGAGAGTTACGTACCATGCAAACTTAGGCCGTGGTGCTCGGGGATCTCCAGACACTCACCATGTGTTGTGAGGTGGGTTAGAGAAAAAAATGTGGACCATCTGAGGCCCAGTTTGAGTACCATGGAACCATCTGATCACTTATTCTTTTTCTTATTTTTATGTATCACCATAATGGAGAACCTGTTTTAAATGGCACTTTAATAAATGTTTTATAGCTCTAAATACTACTTAAAAGGGTTCCACTATAATCAAAGAACCCTTTTATAGAACCTATTTTACTAGGATCTGTTTTACAAATACCGTCTCTGTGGATTTAAATAAACTACTGCAACACTTTACCTTCACATAGCAATAAAGACATCCACAGTTTCCACTGACCCTAGATCAGTCAATCAGACATAGACATGTGTGGGTCCAAATGTATTTTCTTTAGTTCAGAACGTGAGCTTCAATACTAACGGCACTAACACTAGAAGTCAATGGTCACCCAAATCTTTTACATTAAACACAAACCCAAAACTTCTCTGGAGCCTCAAACCACATCCAGCTCTTCATCGAGGTGGATCAGACTTGTGGACGTGGTTCAGGACACAGTATGAGTCAGCTTCTATGACCTCATGAATACAGAGGAATCTGACCCCAGATCAGTCCTGCTTTGTGAACAACAGCCCTGGTGTCGTCTGAAACGGCTTAGGTGTGTGTGTGTGTGTGTGTGTGTGTGTGCACAAATTTGCCCTGAAGCTGTTTGGGTCATGAAGCAAATCATAAGACTCCTCTCTGAACTGTTCAGCTGCTCTCTCTCTCTCTCTCCCCCTCCCTCTCTCTCTCTCTCTCTCTCTCTCTCCCCCTCTCTCTCTCTCTCTCTCTCTCTCTCTCTCTCCCTCTCTCTCTCTCTCTCTCTCTCTCTCTCTCATCTCTCTCTCTCTCTGTGTCTCAGCATCTGTTTTCTTTCTTGCTTGCTTGCTTTCCTTCTTTCTTTCTTTCTTTCCCTTCATTCTTTCTTTCTTTCTTTCTTTCTTTTTCTCTCTATGCCTTCTCTTTCTCTCCCTCTCCAGTCTCTCTTTCTTTCTTTCTTTCTTTTTTATATATTTCTCCCTATTTCTTTCCACCTTCCATTTTCATCTCTCTCCCTCTCTCTCTCCGTTTCATTTTTTTGCTTTCTCATGATCCCTTTCTTGCCTCTTTTTCATCATCTTTCTCTTCCCTCTTTCTCTGTTCCATTTCTACATTTTCACAGCTGACCTGCTGGCCGGAGGTCAGTTTCCCTGTATGTTCTGCCCCACCCCTGAGTCTGAACGCCTCAGGAGTAATGCTTCACTGCCGGAACAGGCTGGGTCTGCAGATGTTACATTTTTCATGTTGTTTGAGAGAGCTGGAGAAAATTCATAAAAACAGTTTCACCCGCAGTGTTAGGCCAGGCAGTGGACAGTTATATTAGCACTTATCTGCCTGTCTTTCATCACATTCAGCTCTGCTGTGAACATGGTGCGGCAGCTTCACACACCCTCACTGTTAACTCTGAGAACACGCGGGGATGGAAAAACTGGCGCCCGCTCAGACAGAGCTCAGACGAGATACAACTACATGCATGATTAACTGCACTGTTGGATTGCAGGGCAGAGGAGCTAATCTATTTAAAACTCACACTGATGAGCGGGTGCAACACACAGCCATCCAGCCAGACACACACACACACACACACACATACAAACACACACACACGCACGCACACACACACACACACACATACACACACACACACTCTGCCCATCTGACTCAGGGCATCTGCATGACAGATGGAGGTAAGAAAGAGAGACAGAGAGAGAGAGAGAGAAAGAGAGAGAGAGAGAGAGAGAGAGAGAGAGAGAGAGAGAGAGAGAGAGAGCGAGAGAGA
>JBBIGA010171406.1:0-16448 GCA_037576975.1 Alestes dentex
CGCCCTCTAACCCACACCCCACACCACGCCCTCTAACCCACACCCCACACCACGCCCTCTACCCCACACCACACCCTCTACCCCACACCACACCCTCTACCCCACACCACACCCTCTACCCCACACCACACCCTCTACCCCATACCACGCCCTCTACCCCACACCACGCCCTCTACCACACACCCCACACCACACCCTCTACCCCACACTGAACTCTCTACCACAGAGTGGTAGAACATGGTCATAGAGCAAGGACCTGAGCCTCCTCAGTGGATGAAGACAGCTCTGCCCGTTCTTGAAAACAGCGTCAGTGTTCCTGGACCAGTCCAGTTTTCTGTCTGTGTGAAGCCCGCAGTCCTCAACCACCTCCACATCAATCCCCCTGATGGTGGCAGCGGTGGGATGAGGAGTCTGTTTCCTAAAGTCCACAACCAGTTCCTTTGTGATGTTAAACTGTAAATGGTTTAGCTCACCACCACTCCACAAAACTGTCAATCACACTCTTGTTTTCGTCCTCCTGTCCACACTCCTGTATTCATCCTCCTGTCCTCCACGCTCCTGTATTCATCCTCCTGTCCTCCACGCTCCTTTATTCATCCTCCTGTCCTCCACGCTCCTTTATTCATCCTCCTGTCCTCCACGCTCCTGTATTCATCCTCCTGTCCTCCACGCTACTTTATTCATCCTTCCTGTCCATCCCTGATAAAGCCCACAATGGCAGAGTCATCAGGGAATGGCATCCTCCAGCAGACACAGATGGTTCAGGATTAATCTCTCCAGTGCCTTCATGACATGGTCTTTTTAGAGACAGGAACAAGACAGGATGTCTTCCAGAGTGTTGAGATCCTCTGCAGTTTACATGAGTTTCCTAGTATTTGCGATATTCCCTGTTTGCTTTATAGATGTTCACTCAAGCTGAGCACATGCTACAGAAAATAACTTTTTGTGTTATGGCTGCTTGAAATTAAATAGTTACCCAGAAGCAGTGCAGAATCTTTTTCGTCATTTTACTTGTCATGATTTTTGTTTAAATGTCTGTAACTTTCTGTTCCTTATCTCCAAGTTTAAAGGGAATTTTAGATTTTTTATGTGGCCTGGGACTTTTGGACTTCACCGTACATTATTATGAAAGCTTAATGGTGTGGATAGTGTTATTTTTGTCCATATTTATTTAATCTCTTTATCTTTTCCCTGTAGTCTGCTTGCTGGGGTCCTGATGGAAGTCGATTGTTGTTCAGCGTTCAGGGAGAAACTGTGATCTATGCGCTGACGTTTTCAGACATGACAGGTACCTGATGTTACAAAGCTACTGATACAGCAAATTGTACTCAACTGAACTCTGTGTTACTGTGCTCTGTACTATATATCTGCCCGCTGCTAGACTTTCTGCTTTGATCATCATTTTTCATCATGTGTCTGACTTACATTTTCCATCTTACACTTACACTTTGTTTACGTTTAGTTTTCTCTGTTTGAGTCTAATAGTGCCTCGGCACCCAACTGCTTTTGTAGTTTGCATGTGTTTTCTTGCTACACTTTGAAATTAAGAATTGCAGTTCTGAATCCCTATCTGGTTTATTTTGTGAAATTCAAGACTCCAATGCAGAGTGAGTGTTCTCACTGCTCCCTGGGCGCCCCCTGTTGGTGGCAGCCCACTGCTTCACTTGTGTTAAATGGGTTATAAGGGTTCCAAGCAGAGAAAGAATTTCACACTGTTCACACTGTGTGCACTGTGTGCTGTCGTGTGGTGTGTTCATGAGTGACTATAAGGGGCCACTTTACTTTACTTTACTTCACTTTACTTTACACTCAGAACAGTAGTTATTTATAAAGGCTCAGTAACACTCAGTAACTGCAGGTGTAAGGATTTCTAAGGTGTAAGGATTCTAAGCACCATTCTGGACTTCTCACATAATGTCCTGGATTTTCTTGAAAAAGAAAAGTGAATTGAGCCCCTGCAAAATCCCATAGCTCCACTCCAAATACATTTTAATTTTTGAAAAGAAAAAAATAATTTTTGCAAGCCTCACCAATTGCTTATTTTTCACAACTTTGGGTTGTACTGAACATCCAAGAAGCTACAAGGATAATTTGCAGTGTTGCTTAATTTTTTTTTACAGTATCTTTTTATCCAGAGAAGAACCTTTCTTTATCAAAAGTTTTCACTTTCTTAGAACTGCATTGTGATTCTGTGTAGTGCTGATAGTTCTGTCACATCTAGGTACAATAGTGCCACAGATTTTTGAAAGTGTGCTTTTTGTGGTAAAGTGCTAACATTCATTGCAGATATATAAAACATTTAAAAGTGTTGGATTACACTATGATTTTTTTTTTCACTAGCTGTAATGTTATATTCATTGGTTTTGTTTAATAGGAAGATATTTGTACTATGATGTTTTCTATCTCTGTGATACCTATTAAGCTATGTTGCGTACTAGATGGTGTCAAAATATCATTCTTGGCTCTATACACGTTTCACAACTTTTCTGAATTAATTTCTGACCTCGGTGAGTAACATTTCGAAAATAATAAAGCATCCATTATTAATAATCCTGATACAGGTTTGGGGGGGATTATAGGAACATGGATTGCAACAAACCTAGAATTATATTAAAATGTGCAATCATAATTCAGTTTGATGTGATTGTGAGATCAACCCCCATGATCTCCTTTGCAATAGTGTAAGGCTGTTTTGTGACCTCGCCCTCCAGGCTTCATGATCCCATCACATCAAACTGCTAAATGATGATAGTGATTGCACTCTTTTATATAAGTCTGGGTATGCTGACATCCATTCTTCACAATACATTGTTTTATTTCTAGAAAATCCATGACATGGACTGGGCAGCCTAGGTGAGTTGGTATGGAATCACCCCTAGGAGATGAATGTTAGAAGTGGTAATGTTAATATAATATATGACTACAAATGACTAAAAAATTATTTTTCTGGTACAAATAAATAAAAGTGGACCTCAGGGGGTGGGGAAAGAAAGTATAGATGTATAGATGGATAGATATGCATTTATTGTTATTGTACTGAAGCAGGATGCTACTCATACAATGAAATTGTAGGAGCTACTTAACAGTGCAAACAAGTTCAGACAGTAAACGGACAGTAAACGTAGAACAGACAATAAACATTAAACATGACGTTTTCCACCGACAGCAATGACACACAATCAACAAGCCAAGGATTAGAAAAGTATTGCACTTCTTGAGGTGAAATTGCGTGCGTGCGTGTGTGTATATATATATATATATATAAATAAATATATAAATGCACTATACAGAAATAAATAAATGCACATATTGCACTTGTAGACAGTGTTGAGATGCGCATTGCTCTGGGGTTGGTGGAAAACTACAGCAGTTATTGCACATTGTCTGTGAGTGGTAATGGTATGAGTTTGTGTGTATTTAGTGCAGTGATGGCTTCTGAGCCGGTTGGTCGTAGTTCTGATGGACCTGTAGCGCCTGCCAGAGGCCAGAAGGTTGAACATATATATTATGTTATTTGTACTTTTATGTATAGTGTACTTTTAATACTGTACTGTTCTGTATAGTTTTTAATCTATTGATTTTGCTGCCCTTACCTTTGTTCTGTCCTCTTTCTTCCCTAACAATGCAAATTTCCCACTTATGGGACTAATAAAGGTTTATCTTATCTTAATGTGTAGTTTTCTGTTACAGGAGGACCTAAATCTGCTACGGTTGTGGCTGATCTTTCTGAAACCACGTTCGGTGGGACTGATGACGACCTCATGTAAGCTGTGTATTTGTGATCTTGTGTGTGTTAGTTAAAACATGTAGTCTGAACTGTAATACGTGTTATTCCTTTCACATTTGTATGTTTACTGACAGCGTTGGAGGAGAAGTTCAGTCTCTAGCTTGGGATCCCACAGGAGAGAGACTGGCTGTCCTGCTCAAAGGTACAAATAACCCTCTGATTTTGATACGTCCTTCTGTGTTGGTGCTACATCAGCCAAAATAACCTGCAGTCAATCACTCAGCCCTTTAGGGAAGCTTATAATAGTTTATCTGAATGTAATTAAAGCAGACAGTGCACCAAAGTAAAGAGAGCACCACTTTTCATTTTTGAAAGTATACTGAATGTCACAGCTGATGCTTATTTCATGTATAAAGCACATGCTTCTTTCTTTTTTGGTTGTAGTAAACAAGGCTTTCTCACCCTTTTGGCATAAATATATTCAGTATGTCCTAGACATACTGAATACTGAGCTGTGAAGACATTCACAGTTCTATGTAACAAAAAATAATTATCAGTACTTTTACCCTAACATTTTTTTTTTCCTCTTTACAAAATTACTTTAAGATATATTCTCAACGTGTCTCCTATACTTTTTTCAGCACAACCTAGCCAAAATGATGGGAAAAATGATGAAAATAAATTAAATTTCTCTGTTCATGCAAGGGTATGAAGTTGTGTCGAAGGCACTGAGCATTATTCTGGAAAAACTAGCGCTTTCAATACAGCTTTCTGTTCAAAGTTCCTTTTACAGAAACCAGTAAACCCAGAAGAGTTTACCCAGAAGAGACAACATTTTCTTCTAACTTCCCGTTTTCTCCATCACCTTTACCAGGCGGTGCAGACAACCATCCTGCTATCATCGCTGTGTTTAAAACGCGCTCCACCCCCGTCTTTGAGCTGCTTCCATGGTGAGTATAATTCTGTCTGATTGAAGACATTCCAGTCATTTGTTTTTGTTTTTGTTTTTTTTACATTCACCTCAAAATATAACAACAACTCCACTTCACCAGACAGGGTTTTCAATCATGACTGCCACTGTTTCAAAACTTTGTGTACTAGTATTTTTAGGACTTTAGGAAAGTAGGCCTTGTTTCTCCCAGTTTGATCCGTCGGCGCATCCATAAACAGTGCAAGCCATACACACTCCTGCCGTGTTGGTTGTCAATGCCAAATTGCCCTAGAACCTGCTAACAGTGTCCTGACCTGATCTGGAAAGCATACCAACATCAAAAAATAAAAAACCTGGATCGGTGTTTGGATTGGTAAGGCCAGTTTGAAATCCGATGAGTAAATTCAGGCAGCCGATACTGATACTGGATCGGATCTGTCCCAACTGGTGCAATTTGGATTCAGGAGAGGGACTAAAAAAGTTTCACACAGAACTCTTTTTTTTTTTTTATCTAGTACAACAGACTGATCGCCTCATTACAGTATTGTCACTTCTTTAATGTATCCTATTTTTGGTCATGCTTAGATTTTTATCTTGCTCATTTTTCAGTGGCTTTGTGAGCGGGGAGGCCGGAGAAGAGCCCAGGCTGATCCAGTTCCATCCTCACTTTGAGCACGGTGCATTGCTTACAGTGGTGAGTGTGTCTTTGTGGTTATTTGAACATATGAACATCTGAACATATGGTCATGTGCTGTGATTCGGGGGGGGGGGGGCGGCATGTGGGACATATCCGTGTTCACAATACAGTACATCCGTGTTAGGGTTAGGGCGAAAAAGAAAACAAACCCGAGAGCTCATGTCTACCAGCGATGGAATCTTTGAACATAACCTGATTTTTAATTTGGCTGTGAGGTGAAGTTAAACAATAAATTTTAATTAACCATTTAGTCTATGAAAAGGTAGTATAAATTAGCACTGAGCGCCACGGCACAGGTTAAAACACAGTGAATTTCAGTATAAATGATTCTGAACGGGCACAACTGCTGAATAATAAACAGAATAAAATACAAAACCATTTCTCAATTAACTTTGCTCTCTAAAAACACTTTTATAAATACAATAACATAGCTCTGCACAAAGTGAAAAGAAACATTGGCTTCATGAACAGCAGGAGTTTTCTTTACCCCAGTCAAGTTCATCAAAGTGAAACTCCAAAAAATACAATACAATCTAGCAGCAGGAAAGAACAAGTACAGCATGACGGGACCTTTTTCCTGACCAGTATACACAACACTCATAAAATAAATAGGTGCGTTTCAGTTACACTCCCTAGTGTTTAGGGAGTTGCCCCTACGATCAGAAGGTTGTGGGTTTGAATCCTAGGACTGCTAGTGGCACCACTGAGCAAGGCAGCGTCCCCACACACTGCTTCGCGTGGTGAATGTGTTAAATGCAGAAAAAGAATTTCACACATGACTGTAAGGGGCCACTTTACTTTACTTTAGTTTACTTTAAGGCATACTGCCAGGATCCCTCTTCACTTGGCCTTATTACTCAAAGAACAAGTGAAAGTGTAATTTTAAATACAGTGGTGCATTGACTTATGAGTTTAATTAGTTCCGTCAAATCAGTTTTCCCTATTGAAATGAATTGAAATGCCATTAATTCGTTTCGGATCTCCAAAAAACACCACAGTTTTTGTTATATGTTTTTAAAAAAGGAAAATGTGCTTATAAATAACGAATATTGTATAGAAACACAATACAATAGAATGTTTCTTTGGACACATGGATGGATAAACCAACTTTTGCAAAATAACTGCAAGCACAAATGCTCATAACTCGAATTTTAGCTCTTAACTTAAAACAAAAAATCGGCCAAGAGACGATTCGTATCTCAAAAAACTCGTAAGCTGGGACACTCGTAAGTCAAGGTACCACTGTACTGTCAACTTAGCCAGTTGTTTTGCTTATATAGCAGCTACTACAGGCAGTTAAATCTGTCTCTGGCTTCAGAGCAGATCTGTGGCAGGTTGCAAAATTACCACCTCCTGGCCAAGTTTGCCACTGTTGGGAAATTTGCTCCACCGTTCCAGTAGATTTACCTCACCACCAGCATCCAGTGCATGCAGGTATCTCCTGAGCAAAGCTGCCCAGACATCTCTGTGGCTTCTTCTGCTCCTCCTCCTTCTGCAGGCTCTATTTTCTGTTGTGAAGACTCTCCTGTGGATCTTGTCTGCCTTCCTTGCAGTGATTGAATCTCTGCTGCAGCTCTGGTTTTGATGTATTAGCACAGGTTTGAGACACTGATGTATTTTTCCCCAGACAGTGCATCTGTGAACTCAGTCAGGGGACTGGAGGACTTGCTCACTGATTCCAAAACATAAAATAGCTGTCTCTTGCCATTCTGGTGCCAGGTGCAAAGAACCTGAGATATGGCTGCTCCTGTTTAATCAACCACTGGATTATTTTCGGCCAGGACCCCATCTGGTTGGTGTTTCAGTGAAGCCAGATATAGGTGTGACGAGTTCAGCCTGGACAGAGGCCAATGCTCTTTCATTTCCATGTGTGAGAAAAGGCATCACAGTTTGTGCCAACTACACACCTACTTACCCGATTGTCTGCCCAAGCCAATCACCTCTGATTCCACTCACTACCTCGAATCTCCGATCATGCAATACAAGCAACATTTTGGTGGTGAGGGCTAGCGGATTCCTCTTCAGCGCCATGTAACGCTGTCCGCAACATCCAAACTGCCACTAGTGCAACTTCCACACACACTACGTGTGTACACACACACACACACACACTACTCAGAACAAATTTCATACACATTTTTAAAGGTTTCATTTTTTTAACCCCTTAATACTTTTGTACAAAACCAGAACTGGATTTTCTCTTTTTTCCCCCCAATGTCCTCTGTGTGCAAGTTTAGAGATAAAGTAACCCCCTGCTTTTTGCATGGGTTACGTTCCAAGAGCATTCGCGTATAGTGAAAAACCGCTGGTTGTTTATGTTTGGGCCTCGCCCCCTCATCCTCGTGCTGGTTTCTTTATGTTTGGGCCACACCCCCTCGTCCTCGTGCTGGTTGTTTATGTTTGGACCATGCCCCCTCATCCTCGTGCTGGTTGTTTATGTTTGGGGCAGCGCTGAGCACGCGAGGTCCGGACTCACAGTCAGCTGTTCTCAGAGGAGGGAGGTTCGAAAATCCGCGATGGACTGAAACCGGACTGCTGATCCGCGTGAAAGTGGGGGGTTACTGTATATATCAGTTCTCAGTAGTCTGGAAGAATGGAGGTCGATACAAGTTTTAAACTCAGCTGGGAACATATTCCAGTTTCTAGGAAATGTTTAAACAGTTGTACTGTAAATACTTGCAGCAGGCCTTACAGCTGGCCTGTACATTCGATCTGAAAAAGATAAACGACATTCAGTTGTTTGAATATCATTAAAATAAAATATTTCTATGTTTGTGTGAGGGTATAGGGGCCTATTTTTAAGCAGATCTTTACACTTGCCCAGTTATATTCACTCACCTAAAATACTCCAGATAATGGTTTATGTGGTCATCTGTGCTATATTCCAGTGCTTGGAATGTTTTTAGAATGTTCAGGAAACTTGTATAGAATATTCCTAAGTTGTTTGTCACTTTCCTGTTTTTGATACTACAGCTATAAAAATATACCTCAGCTTCAACACATTTATTGCTGCGTAATTTTACATCTGATCTCTGTTCACACATCATTCTGTTTTTCACCCCCATTTATCACTGACTTCCGTATGACGTTGCAGGAAATTCCATGACCTCACGTAGTAAGAGCAGATGCAGGAAATATCTGAAAGTTTTTGGCAAACAAAGCTGGCATGACCAGTTTTGAAGTCTAAAGCTATGAGTGCACTACATGACCTTTAAAGCCGTAGCAGATTTATGAATAGACTGGGTTCGCACATTTCACATTTTTTGGCAACTTTCTTTCCCAAATATTGAAATATACATTGTAACTGGGCTGCTTTAAAATTTTGAGTTACAGTTAAGGTCATAATTATCAGCCCCCTGTCCAAAATTGAACAAATCCATTTTCTAAGAAAAATGACCAGCATTTGAAGTGTTTAATTCCTCTAGAGAAGTTTCACATCTTACCAACAAGCTTGGATGAGAGCGCAAACTGCCACTTCCGTAATATCTTTTAACAAACGGGAGTCTGTGAGTCAGCATGAACTGAATTACTGTGATTTGCAGAGTTTTAACTATGAATTACTCAGATTCTTATGGTGGTCTGTTTCTGTTTGCAGTGCTGGTCTACTGGGCGAATCTCACATGTGCCGTTCTACTTTGTTAGTATGGGGAGGCCACATTCAGGTGGAAGTTCTCCGCCTCCTCTCTTCATGGGCAAGACAGAAGACTACAGTACACACTCATTCTACTCAGAACACATTTCCTAAACACAATTATTAAAGGTTTCATTCTTCACTCCTTACGTCTTCCTTTGTCTTGACATTTACCTGTAATTGCACTTGCACAAAATAAAAATGGATTTTCTCATTATTTTCCATTATCTTCTGAATGCAAATGTAGACATACTTTTACACGGTATTTTTAAAGGGGACCTATTATGCAAAACTCACTTTAGTTATGACAGGTCTATGGGCTATTAAACATGTTGATGAAGTTCTTTGCACAAAATCTCTCTCACATAAAGAGATCACATAAAGAGGTCTCTTTCAAAATGAGCCGTTTAAGGGTTCTGTCACTTTTATGCAAATAAGCTGTTGCTGGCCACGCCCCACCCATCCCGTGATCACGCTGCGCGTTTACCACTTGTGAAAATAGCAGAAAACAGAGGCGCTATCAGCGTTGGACCCCGAGTCGGACCCAGAGCGAGATGAACACAACACTTCATGAGTGACTCGCCTTCGCCTGTAGCCGTAACGCTCGGCGTCTTATGCGTGCTCGTAAAACCAGCAGACAAAATGGAGGATCTTCAACTAATCTAGTGGGTGGGGCCCAACAGGTGAGGGGCGGTTCTATGCAGATTTCTCCATTATTACGTCACAGTGGGGGGGGGGCGTCCAAACGGCTCCTGATACCAAAATCTTTTAATTGATTCACAGAAAACGGATGGATTTTTGTTTTTTGGGTTTTTTTTTTATAGGAGCAGTAGAGACCCAAATGGAAATACAAAAGGATGCAAAAAGTACAAAAAAAAAATATATATATAGCCATTTAACTAAAAAACAAAACTCAAAAATAGGGTTTGCATAAGTATATGCCAGTATGTACCAGTTTCAACATTTTTCAGGAGTGATTTGTTTCCATTCTTCCTGGCAGAATTGACAGAGATCCTCTAGGTTGGTGGGATGGTGCCTCTGGATACCAAAAGCCAGCAAGTGCCATAGATTCTCAGTAGGGTTAAAATCAAGGCTTTGACTTGGTCATTCCAAAATATTCACCCTTCCGTTTTTTGATGCCACCACCATACTTCATCGCAGGTGTGGTGTTTCTTGGAGCATGCCCAGCGTTAGTTTTGCACTACCCAAAAAGTTCCATTTTGGTTTCATCCCACCATAAAACCTCCCACAACTTAAATGGGTTAACTCGTGCTATAATGTGGACCTTCTTAAGGAATGGTTTCTTTCTCACTAAACCTCCTGTAGAAGCCTGTGTAATGAAGAGCTCTTGAAGTTGTGGACCCTTGCGCCTTCACTCCAGGTTCAGCCAAAGAGCATTGCAGACTTCAGAGTGACAGCTGGATGTTTAGAACCCTCTTACCAGTCGGCATTTTGCATTGATGCTTAACAAAGGGACGGCCTGTTCTAGTAAAGTTCTGAGTACATTTACATTTACAGCATTTAGCTGACACTCTTATCCAGAGCGACGTACATCAGTGCTCAAGTAGTCCACATCTGTTTCTTACACCTGTAAAACTATACTTAAATCAACGTCCACTATCCAAGTTACTGCAGGCTGGGTACACCTAAACAACTCCTGTCAAAGAAAAGTCAGAGGTTAAGACAAAAGGAAGGAAGGAATGGGGTATGTTTTTTTTTTTTTGTTTTTTTTTTGAGAAATAAGCAAGTGAGAGGCATGGTTAGTCACCAAGGTTCTCCTTGAGGAGGTGGGTCTTCAGATGATGCTTGAAAACAGCGAGGGCCTCTGCCGATCTGATCAGAAGAGGGAGTTCGTTCCACCACTGGGGGACCAAGACCGAGAACGGTCTTGACGCCTACTTTCCTCTTCTACTGAGCAGCGGAGGCTTGAAGCCCTGAGAGGACGAGAAGTGACACGTTGTTTGATTAATGCTGATATGTATAGGGGGTGCAAGTCCATTCTTGCCCTTAAAAGCAAGTGTGAAGGACTTGGACTTAATGCGAGCGGCCACAGAGAGCCAGTGAAGATTCCTTGGAGTACTGTGATGAACCTTCCATTATCTGAAGATGGATCCAACGGTGCTTAATGGAACAGATAGTGATTTTGTTTCTCACATCCTTTGTCTTAAGTTTTGCAGTAGTTGTCCAACAAACACGGTTCTCACAAAAGGTTCCTTTTATATCCAGAGAGACCACTTAACTTAAGGACTTAGAAGTAGAGCCTCATTGTTTAATGATGGTTATATAAGTGTCACCTTTGTGTCATTTGTGAGCCTGTAAAGCACAGGGGTATGCAAACAGCATATTTCAGTTTCAGTTTTTATTTTTTATCTTTTAAATATTGGTAGGCGACCTCTTTTGGTGTTGAAAATATACAGGAGCAAAACAGTTCTAAATGGAATGGAAATTATAATCCATAAAATTATGGGGGTTGAATTGCAAGTCACCGTATAAGGTGTTTCTCTGTATTTCTTTTTTTTTTTTTAATTCCCTTTTTTTGGTGTAAAATGTATACTGTTACACCAAAATGTGTTTAAGATTATGACAAGCCTATTCAGTTGTGCCCATACTTTTGACTGAAAGTTCATCTGAGGGGAAAAGATACTTCTATTAATGCCAAACAGTACAGATAATAAAAACAAACACATATGATAGAGTGTAAAACACTACACAGTAAAGAGTATGACTATAATATTCCCCCTATAGGTACATATGCATGGTCCAGGAACTCTTGTATTATTTCCAGATGCTACAGAGAAGCTTTTTATGTTCTCCCCTCCCTGGTTAGGGGTAAAATACATGTGTATTATTTTCTGTTCTAGTTCACTTGTGAAATATATTTTTCTCGGCTTGTTCCTAAAAATGTACATTGTGTGGAAAACCAGATTCCATAAAGAGCATTTTTAATTGAATAGATTAATTGGAAAAAATCAAATAATTGACACGTCTTATGTTAAGCTGGGGCCCCATGGTGGCGCAGTTAGCGCTGTTGCCTCACGCCTCCAGGGCTGAGTGTTTGTTCTTAGGCTTCGGGTTCCCACGACGCTAACAAGGATTGAGCAGTTACAGAAGACGTAGGAATGTTAACCTGGGAAACAGAAATGTGTCTTTGCCTCATCTTTATGAAGGGTGTTGACAATTATATCTAAAATACATTATTTCATTTGTGATACAGATTCTAGGGGTTGCAAAAATGAAATGAAATATCAAAAAGTGACCATTCTGTCATACGTGAACCCACCACAGCACACAGTGTGAAATTCTTCCTCTGTATTTAACCCATTTAACCCATTCACAAAGAGAAGCAGCAGGTAGCCAGGAACGCAGTGCTCAGGGAGCAGTGTGTGGAGACGGTACCTCAGTTCTGTCACAAGCAGTCCTGGGATTCGAACCTATAACCATCTGATCACTCCCACTAGGCCCCCAGCTACCCCCTCTAGAAACGGGTACCACCATCTGTAGCAAATGCATGTAGAATCTTTTCATCAACAAAGACACATGGGACGTGCTGAAAATGGCAGATCTTATGAAGATCTTATTGCACTCCTCTAAACACTCAGTTTGTACAAATGAGAAAGCTTTCAAATATACCTATAATTCTGCTGGGTCTGTATTGGTGTAATAGCCTTTTACATGGTGTTGGAATCGCCCACCCCTAGCGGACTGATAGTTATCCACATGGGGCAGTCACTGCGATGGGCTATTGCTAATGCAGCACACAGATGAAACACACACCGAGGACTTTAATACGACACTCACCCAAATGAAGGGAGGAATAAGAGTCATGTATGCACTGGATGAATACATCTACCAAATTCTATCAGTATTCAAGCAACCATTTGGATCTCAGTGCTTCAGGATAAACGTGTTATTACATCTGAGGCAAATGTCATTTCATATTTACTTAATTATCTACTCAGCCTGCGCTCAGAAAGCCATGGGTTCAAATCCCAGGACTGCTAGGGGCACCCCTGAGGTACCCTTAAAGAAGGTATCGTCCCCACACTGCCTCCCGGGCACTGTGGTCCTGGCTGCCCGCTGCTTCTCTTGGTGAAAGGGTTAAATGGGTTAAATACAGAGAATTTATGTTATGGGTGTTCATGTATAAAAAAATGGACACTTTACATTTTACACAGTATTGAAGTAGCCATTTGGATCTCAGTGCTTTAAGACAAACGAGTTATTACATCTGAGGCATTTTGTAGACAAATATCATCTTATGTTTAGTTAATCATCTATTCAGCCTTTTATATTAACTAAAAAGACGATGACTGCACAAGCTGCTGGTGTTTCAAGATGATATAAAAGTGTCCAGTGAATTTTTAATCATCAGTTATCCTGTGGCCATCTGTGTGATGATTCATTAGATTAATATGTTGGTGAATTCCTGTTAATTACAATGTTATTAGCTTTTTTTCTCCCTTGAATATATTATTTTTTCTTATCCTAATGACGAAAATAAGGTGATCACACTCTTATGCTGATACAAAGAAATGTTTAATAAAACTAGTTTGTAGAAAAATATCCTCATAATCATTGAGAAATGGTTAAAAACGTTTCATTTCAAACGGAGCACTGGATTGACTGAAAACGCGTTAACCCCGTTTCAGGTTGATGTAAAAGTGTCCAGTGAACTGTGGTGAAATCATGGGGAGGTATAAATGGTATCTGATTTCTGGGGCAGATATAAATGGTCTATGAATTCTGATTTTACGTTTAAATCTCAACCCAGTCCTTTTAACTCCAGCCCTCCCCCCCTCCAAGTCTCCCCCCGCTGCGGTGTTTTCCGGGGGAGTCGGTCCCTGTCTCTGTTCGGGACGAGCTCCTTACTGCTGGACACAACGTCTGAGTGACGACATCCAGGAAAGACTGTCCTGTCCTGTCCTGTTCTGTTCTGTTCTGTCCTGGCTCGGCTCGGTGGACCCCTCCGTGAGGTTCAGACCCCGCTGGTTGTTTTTTCTCGGTCCGTGCCGCAGTGGAGCGGAGTTCTGGCCCGGGACGGCGGGACTGCAGCGGGCGTGTCGGCCCAGACCCGGACCGGACCCGACCGGGACCCAGGACGGGTATGACTCTGATATTTCAGCTCTCTGTCGCTTCTGCTTCTCCTTCTGTCTTTTGTCTTCTGTCTTTTTCCCTCATGTCCGTTTGTACCCTGTACCCCCTCAAGTCTCCCAGCTTTGTTTTGGTCGGGATGTTTCGTGTCCTGTCCTGCTTGGAAGTTAAATTCAGTCATACAGCGTCTTCTGAAGGACACAGTGACGGTCTGTTTTGTTTATTTGGTTTCTGTCGGCTCTGGTAAACTCAGCAGGACCGAACAGGACCGCCCCGGTCCCCGGTACCGAGCTCCTAAACTCAGACTCCAGGCTCCCGGCGCTAGCCAACTTTAGCCAGCCGGCTAACACAAAGATGCTAGCGTTCCTGGGCTCGGAGATCCGGACAGACTGTCTCTCTGTCCGGTTCGTCGGCACCGAAGTGGTTCTGTTGTCTCCGAGTCCGTGGCTTGCTAACCTAATCGGCCGGACCGAGGAGGAGTCCTCAGAACCGGCTCGGTTAGAATGCGGGTCACTGGTCTGAGCAGACCGAGGCTAACCTGACCTAGCCGAGAGGTTCGGTGCCGGGTGAAGTTCATTAGAGACTCGGAACTGGAGCGAACTTACTCAGCCCGGTTTGGTTTGGTTCTGCGGGGCTCCGAGACCGGGGCTCAGAATACTGCCCGAACCGCAGAGACTGGGTTCTGGACCTGAACGGGTCATAGAGCTCAGTGCCCTGAACATTAAAGGAGATTCATTGATTAGGATAGGAGTGAAGCGCCTGGATGTCCCGCAATCAGAGTCCCTGGAGTCCCGAGAGGACCGAGACCCGCAGTTTAAGAGAGACATCAATGGTTTGGCTGTAAAAACCCATATGTGTGTGTGTGTATGTATGTATGTATATATATATATATATACCAATCAGAAAGTCGTGGGTTCGAACTGCAGTACTGTTAGTGGCACCACTGAAGTACCCAAGAGCAAGGTACCGTCCCCACACTGCTCCCTGGGTGCTGTGTTCCTGTGTGTGTACACACACTGTATTTCTCCAAATTTTCAACAGTTTATCATAACAGTGGTTAAAGTGTTACCAGTCTGAGTGTAAAATGCTCCTCACCGAGTCAGAACTGTTCACAGCAACAGCGAGGGGAACCAGTCGCCTGAAACATTTTAACTCCTTCACAGAAAACCTTTACTTGAATAACAAACACAAAGCCTGAGATGTCTTGTAATAGTTTAGGGACGTAAAAACATTTTGGTTTAAATGTATTTTTAAGTATATTAATGTTATGCATGTAAAACTAATGATTTTTTTCAGATAACAGGATTTTACCGTCACATTGAATGGCAATTTGCATTCAGTACTACCCATCACTACCACTATAAATAGGTCTGAGTCAGTGAGTTTTAATATAGTTTCATATCAAACCACTCTGAAGGACTTTGCTTACATCCCAACCACTGGATTGGTAAAAAAAAAAAAAAAAATCAGTTTAATTCCCTTTTTTAAAAAAAGGACATTTATATACCCAAGGGACTCCACTGCAGAAAAAAAACAAAGACATTGAGAAGAGTGTTGTAATAAAATTGTATTTACACAGCATTCAATGATTAAATCTCTTGGTGAAGATAATCTACTATAAACAGGTAACTGCAATAGATTAAATATCATTTAAAAATGTACATTTTCCCAAATACTTGAAATGTTGAGTATACATTATAGTTATACATTTTCTGCTTTATATAATCTGCCATTTATAACAAAGTTATTACTGAATCTAATAAGAACTATCAATAAGATTGTCTTTTTTGTTAAAAAGAAAATGTGAGAAAGAATTCATGCAACTTAGTAGTGTGAAGTTTTGATATATAGATTGCCTGAGTGCACTCTACGGTTTGAGCTGCATGAAATCAGACGGAAGAATAATAAATTAAAAGCTGTTTAGAGGTGAAGAATTACATGGACCTCATGCATTTTCACTACAATTTATCTATTGCAGTGTTGCATTACTAAAATCTGGCACTGGACTAAGGGTTGGACAGTATAACATTACTTATTATTATTGTGATGGTGTACTTGGTGTACAGTTTGTCAAGTTATTTGTTTTACGTGAGATCTGATCTGTACAACAACAAGAAGTCAAGTTAGAGAACATGTTTTGCAGAGACTTTTTAGTGCTTGAGTTTTTTTCTGAGCAATATTCTATTGTAGCCCCACAGTGGTGCACTGGGTAGCGTTGTTGCCTCACAGCTCCAGAGTTGGTGGTTTGAATCTGGGTCCTGGTCGTGTGTGTGTGTGTGTGTGTGTGTGTGTGTGGAGTTTGCATGTTCTCCTTGGGTGGCCTGGGTTTCCTCCGGGGTCTCCAGGCTTCTCCCACAGTCCAAAGACATGC
>JBBIGA010171478.1:0-16442 GCA_037576975.1 Alestes dentex
GTCCACTTTCTGCTGTACCGAGCAAATTTCCCACTTGTGGGACTAATAAAGGCTTATCTTATCTTATCTTATCTTTACTATTAAGTGTACCTTGCATATGTTATTACACAAAGCTTAATACAACACATTATTGTAAAGTCATAGTTTGAAGTTAAATTTTTTCAAGTTTCAAAATTATGTATAAACTACAAATATGCACACAGTACAAATCCTGTGTTTACCTTTACATACATATATGTATATGTGTGTGTGTGTGTGTGTGTGTGTGTGTGTGTGTGTTGAGGGGATTTTTTTTTAGTGGGCTGTGAATCCCAGACACTTCAGATGAGCTTCACTGTAAAGTGTGTGCTCTTCGCACCCACTCCCCATGGCGAAGACAGCCACAGTGTTTATGGAACCTTTCATTAAAGCGCTTCATGTGAGTTTGATGATGGGACCCTTCAGCCTGTAATTAAAGCTCATCATGTCCTCTGCTCTTATCCACTTTTGGCATTTTTACTTTACTCTAATGCTGCTCCATTTCTAGAATAAACAGTCATTCTCGGGGAGACTGTTATTGGACATTATAGTTACACACTTAAGGACACTTAGTATGCATGTTTGCTCCACACTCAGCCACGCTTCCTCCTTGATTGCATCTATTATGTCAGGATTTGCGATTTTCTCTAGTGGTTCGTCCCTTATGCTCATCCTCTTTTTTCTACCATAACAAAACCCATCCCAGCTTAACTGTTTGTGTGAAATACAGTTATTGTGTCTGTACATATATTATATACACAGTAAACCCCCGACTATCACGGGGGTTATGTTCCAAGAGCACCAGCGTATAGTGAAAAACCGTGAAGTTGTGATGTGGTAAATAAAAGGTCTAAAAATGCCTATTTTCATAGTGTAAACCCCAAATATGGCTTAATACATTACCCTTAAAGAAAATGTAAAGGTAAACCCGTATTCAAACTGTACAGTTTACACCGAACTCCTGCAGTGCTAGAATGTAAATACCGATGTTACCCCTGTATAGACTGTACTGTAATTCATGCACATGCGTTTTCTTTGGTATGCGCTGTTGTTTTCTTTGGTATAAACAGGTAAATACAGTAAGAAATTTATCTGATTACAGTAATAAAAACACAGGGCTTTAAGAACTGCAGCTGCCACAGATGTGTCACAGGGCACCAGCCAATCAGCAGCAAGGAGAAATAAATAACGTTCATGGATTGGCTACTTTCAAACTTCCCACCTCTGAGAACAGCAGTATTTCTACACACATACCTGATATCCCAATAAATACATTTTTTGCTTCAATGAATGGCTTAAGTTCTTTCTGTCTGTACATACAGTACTACGCAAAAATGTTTTGTGGCCAAAAAACATTCCTCTCAAACTGATTACGTTCATGGACTGGACTGAAAATAAGATTTGTTTAAAAGTCCTTTAGGAATATTATTAAGCTATGCAATCATGTTTGCATGTGTGTACTTTGTATGCCGTTTTCTCTAGTTACTGGGATAAGGCTTTTTCTGTGATAAAGAGTGTTTCCCAGCTGTTTCCGCATGTTGTTTAAAGCGGTCAGACTCTGCCAGTGTGGCAGGTAATACGACACGTCCCAGAGGGAAGAATGGAGAGGGAGAGGGAGTTATTGTTACTCTGCAGGAGGGCCCCCCAGGCCTGGTGTTCAGCTGGGCGAGGCTGGAAGCTGTTATGACACATGACAGCAGCCCGGTGGGAACAGCTCTGGGTGAAACAAGCAGCTGACGCTGGTCTTCTGACGTCAAGGTTGGCTAATAACACCAGCCTATAGTCCTATTGTAGTACCCTTGTGTTGCACCATGGTCCTGGAGGCACTCTCATTTCACTGTGTGCTGTGTGTGTATGGGCGGAACTTGACATGGGTAGGAAGATTGTCAAAAAGTGTCTGAACTTTCCTTTATTAGTTAATTGAGCTAATGTAGCTAACAAGCTAAGACTAGAATGGTAAATGGCCCTAAAGACTGTTAAGTTCTCTAATAGACTTGCTTAAATGGTTTCGGAAGCTGTAACGACACGCCGTTATCTACAAATGTGGACGAGAGTATGAATCAGAAAATTTTTCTGATCCCGGAGGAAATTGCTGTTATGGACACAAGTATGTTGGCATAGCTAAACACCGTAGCGGAAACAATCTGTCCCAGCTGTTCATCCATTTTCATGCTTTTGCTTAAAAACTTTGCCCTGGATCATGTTACTTTTGGCTCTTTCCCACTGGCAAAAGGAACCACACCGTACCGTAAACCAATAAAGGGGGCCGAACCAGACCCATACCCTGGCTGCTCGATGGGAAGGCCGAAAGTGTGTAGAAAGAAAAATTATTTACTGTCCGTGTTAAAAAAAAAAAACAACAAAAAAAAAACAATAGCGAGACAACCTAACACATAGGAAGCCAATGAAGTACGAGCACTACTGTCTATTTGGGCTGATGATAAATTTCAGTGGGAGTTTTAAAACTGTAAGCAATACAAAGGTGCACTTGGACACCACTAACAAATTAGCTGAGTTAGGTTTTCACCACACAGCTAAATATATGGTCAAACTAGACTATTAAATAAAAGGTCACTATTACAAAAGCTGTTCTGACGGATGAATGTGGTTTTGTGACGACGACTGGACATAAACTGTGGGGAGAGAATCATGTCAGACATACCATTATCAGGCTGAGAAACATTGGAAAATCAACTTCTGTAGCTGCTTGGAACTCAATCTGTCCCATTTAACAAGAGACAAAGAGATGACTCTGGTCAACGGTCGTGTAAAGTGTAAAGTGACATGCAGCATCTGCTGGAAATTTGGGTAGAAGAGAGTATTCAAGACGACTGGACACAGAACTCAGAGATATTTGATCAAATCGGGGTCATCTTCATGCTCTTGGACAGAGGAACCACTTTAAGGATGTGGTGAGGATGGAAGAGTAAAGAAAATGAAAAATAAGATCATTTCTTTGTTCAGCCTATTTCTCCTAGATATAACTGAGCTCAGTTTAACATCAATAGGAGATTCTGACCATTTTCTCAAACTTAGTTCCTAAAAGAAAGAGCCTTCCTCTAATCTCAGCCTGATCCCAACTTAAGATCCTAAGAGGCTCTTTCTTTTCTCTCATTGCTCTAAATCAAAAACCAGTAGCACCAGCACATTGGTCAGAGAGGCAAGTAACAAAATAAACCAGCAACAATAACTCCAAAAAGCAAGAATACAGGAAGGCTTGGAAGACAATCCTTCATCAAGATTCTTTCAGAACTCACTCTTTACAATAGACAAGTAAACAGGAAGTCATGTGACTAAGATTGGCACTATCCCCGAGCACCCCTAGCGGCAAGGAGGCTGAACTGCATATCAGGACATCACAATTGGCTTATAAATGAGTCTGTACAACATCTGAAATTTGTCTTAGTGATCAAATTCAAATTTAAACTACCCAAATCAGACAGTTTTGAGATCCTGAGGTTGTTAAAGAGAAGAACCAAGAAGCCGATGAGAACAGTGTTAGCTGATCGACTCCATATGGCCTAAGGAGGAAACTGAACATTTAATGGCTTTAATCCTTCAGTGAGGGAGATTTTTCAACAGCCCATTGCTCGTGTGCTGGCGTTCCACACAAATATTCAATAATCTGTTACTTTGTGTTGTGAACTTTGTATCTGTGTTTATTTTCCAAACATCTCCTCGTCAGTCAAACAATGTTGGCCTAGATGTTAGAATCACCATTTGACTTTGACATCTACGGGATGATCAGCATATGCAACAGCACAAGCTGTGGTTTCTATGGTTACAGTGCCATGGTAGTGATTAACAAATAAGGGAGAACATAAATACTCAAGCAGGACAGTTTATAAAGGTATATAATGAAATTAACAGCTTGGCAGGGTCGTTTGTCGGTGTTGTTTTGATGTGTGTCAGGTGACACATAGTTGAGCAAAATGACGAGATTTGTTTTACAGCGAGTCTGCAATTTTTCACTGTGTGTGTAGTGCTCTTGAGTGTCCAGCACGGTGCTCCATCTGTCAGTTGGTGCATCAGCTTTTCTGTTCAGTGTGATTTAGTTACTGAGGGACTGTCAGATGTATAAAAGTATAAAAGTGTAAAGATGATGGCATATCGACTGTAATCCTGAATTCCATTGACCTGCCGTGTTGTTCAGCAGTTAGAACACATTAGAATGTTCAGTGTTGAACGTTCCAAAACACACAGATGTAATGGTACGCTTTAATGGAAAGTAATCTGGTGGCACAGCTGCATGATGCTCTGGACTGAAAGTTTAAGGTGTGTGTCTCCTACAATTTTTTGCTAATGCTACCTTTTAGCCGTCCATCTCCTACAAAACTTTGCTAGGACTGTTCCAAATGATCAGGCAGCATTAATCAACCTTCTGGACCGTTCTCCTAATGAGTTTCTAATAGATTTCGGCATCGATCCAGTACCATTAGCTCTAATGTGTCTTCTTTTTCTTCCTGTCTGCGCAAGTGAATCTGCAAACTTAAGCTGTGAGACACTTTTCCTGACCGGCTGGCTGATGCTCTCCTGGGCATCATGGCAGTGTGTTACTTGCTTCGCCCAATCTGGCAATGTCCGCAGCCAAGGAAAACATGGCAGAAACATCCTGTGTGGAGAGAGAGAGAGAGAGAGAGAGAGAGAGATATGGGGAGAGAGAGACGGGGAGAGAGGGGGAAAGCTGCTGCTGATTAAGAAGTGTGCCGGACTGTAATTGGAAATGACTGGGCCCGGAGCGAATCCACCCGCGCTGTGAAATGTGCTCTACTGCTTCAGCCCCTAACACTCGCAGGATTAGCCCACAACCAACACAGATACACTGCGTCAGAGTGTGTTTATGTGTGTGTTTGTGTGTATATATGTTTGTGTGCATGTTAGATTGTTACATTAATTTAAATATATTTGTGTTTGTATTTCACCAGTCTATCCGTGATTGTTGCGTGTCCTTAAATATATGTGGATGATATGTGTGTGCGTCTATGCCTATTTTTTTCTGCTGGACATTCAAAAATGACCCAAATGGGATCCAATAGAACATATGTTTTTGAACTTTCTTGATTTTTCATTGTATTAATGATTAAACTGTCTTTTGGATGTTTTATTTCATCCCAGAGTGTCTATTAACTGACCTGCATTTTTCAAACTGAGCAGAATCAGCACAGTCTGGACACTCAAATTACGTTTTGTTGATTTTCTAAGTCAACATAAATACACGCTACAGTGAACACGCAATTTTTCTGTACAATTTATTTACTTAATGATTTTTTTTTTAGGTAGACTTTTGCATATGACTGCCTAAGTGACCTCTGCCTATGTGTGCTCTTCTCATCTCTTCTCTTTTCTGCTCCTCTCTTCTCCTGTCAAATCTCCTTCAACCGCCTCGCCTTGCCTCGCCTTCTCTCTGCACCATATGTGCTGTGTCATATGCAACATCTGCTGTTTTAAGCTTCCCACGTCAGAGCTTTCACACTCAGCATCAGGCTCCACCCTGTCCCAGCCAAATCCGAAAGGTGTTCTTCAAAATAAATGAATAAATAAATACATAACCTGGCGAAGCCTCAGTGTACCTTTTCATCATCTGGGATGTGATTTGTCTGCATCTGTTAGTGTCTGTTAGTGAAGTATTTGTCCCGCCCACCAGCTTTCCCAAAGGTAGTTCATCACCCAAGACATTTTGGTGTTAAAAGCTTGCATGAGGCTAATGTAGGTAATTATTCATTATTACTTCATTTAGATAAATAATATCTTTCAGTCTGAATTTTGCCCATACTTTAGTCTACTTTTATAGTCAACAGTGTGTAATACAGTATCTTAAACCATTTGACAAGTACTGTATATTTGAAATGACTGAAATCCTTCAAACAGTTTGAGGCTAAGTGATTTAGGGACAATTTGTAACAAACAAATTGTTTGACCCTTCGACCCTTCTGTAGTAGTGCAGGCTAAGCCCAGCTGCTCATGTTGCTCTGAACGACTTTGTGTTTGCAGCACTATTTACCTTCAGCTTCAAACGTGGATAGAGCCTGTGGGAGATCTGTGGAGAAACCAACGAGCAGCAAACGAACAAAAGCAACAGGAAAGTCACGAGATTACAAGTGTAAATCACAGTGTTGGAACCATACGGATGTTATATGATATAAACAATCACTGACAGCACATATTTGTTGTATACTCACTTACTGTACATATGATACATGATAAGTTTTCATATACTTTGGCTGGATGATATACTGTAACCCCCTACGAATTCGCGGAGAGATTTTTCTTAGAACCGAACTAATCATTGTTTGTGGAAATCCTCGCAAATTCGCGGAAACCGCTGATATACTCCGCATCTTTTTGGGGTTTTTTTTCATGGCAGTATATAATTTTTCATGCCTTTTAGTGCTAAATTATTAGAAAAAAATATAATTTATAAATTTTGTAACATAAATATTAATGTAAATTCAGCTACATTTCCATATAAAATATAACTGTTTAAATGTTTTGGTACTGTCCAGAGAACACAAAGAAAGCGCGTCTTGGAATGGTGAAATACGGCGGGACTCAGAGGCAGTTAATCATTTCTCCTTGCTGCTCATTGGCTGCTGCCCTGTGATGTGTCTCTGGCAGCTGCAGTCCCACATCATAACAGTTTCCCACTTGGAGCTCTCTCGAGTGTTTCTCTGAGTGTTCTCGTGTTTTTTGTTTTGTTCTTCTTAAAGCCCTGTATTTTCATTACTGTAATTTTTTCATTATATTCACTCTGCTTATACCAAATAAAACAACAGTGCATCCCAAAGAAAACGTGCGGGCATGGATCACAGTACAGTATATATAGGGGTAACATCGCTAGTTTACATTCTAACACTGTGGGAGGCAGTAGTTCAGTGTACACTGTACAGTATGGGTTACCTTTACATTACAGTGTAATGTATTAAGCTGAGTTTAAAATGAAATTAAATTGTTCTGGGAGCATATTTGGGGGAATATTTAGTGTTTACACAATAAAAATAGGCATCATTGAATACATGATAATACAATCAAAATTCTCTTTAAGGTTGAATTTGAGCAAATACAACAGATGTGGATAAACACAATGATACAATATAATTACTTTAATCATTTGACAACCCTGTGCCATCACCAGTCAGCTACAAGGTTGGTACTGTATAAATTTGACTTTTACTTATTCTGATCATAGCTCTAAGCATCCCTCCCTCCCCTGCATGGCTGGGACTCACACTGCAGCTTCTCTCAGCTCTTTCTGCAGACTCTTTGTTTAGCAACCTGATGCACATTATGCCTCGACAAGAAAGGCTGGAGCCACTAATTTGCTGCTGCATTACTTTGAGGCCGCTGTAATTGGGTTTACTTCAAGGTTTAAGCTGTACAAATATTTTCCGTGGCAGCAGCGAAAAGCTTTTACCCTAAACACTGCTACGCCTTCATCCCCAGGGCTCTTCTACATGGCTTTCTTTTTCTTCAGGACATTCGGAGTTGATCATGGTTTAAATCATGTTAGGTGGTGTGAATTATAGGCATGAAATAAGACAGAGTTTTGAGTCTTAGACGTTTGAATGATACAGATTTCACTTTATAAGGGAAACCCCTTCCCCTGAAGCTCCACCTTGCTGGTGTACAGTTACACCCATTCATAGTAAATCAGACTGAAGTCCAACTGGACAGTGCCTATGGTAGACCTGTGGTTAAATCAATGAACAGCAAACTAACAAAAGCAACAATGAATGTATACACTTTATAATGGAAGCCCCTTCCCCTGCAGCTCCCCCTTGCTGGTATACAGTTGAAGATTGTAGCCCATCTGTTGGTGCACAATGTGTGTTGTTCCTCTAGACCTTCATCAGGGGTCAGTTTCTGACCTCAGAGCTGGTTGGACCACTCTTGACACACCAGTGTGTGATACACTCACACCAGCACCACACACACAGTGTCACTGCTGTGTTGAGGATGGTCTCACTTATATTACTCACTTACATTTAGCAGGCTGTAAACTCTCCACAAGGGCAGCTTCAGCAGAAAGAAATGTTTATCTACTCAGTAATGAAATGGTAGGGGGTGATCAATTGTGCAGCTACAGGTGGGTTACAACAGGTGGTCTCTATATATATCATTTGAACTGGGCCTTCAGTTTGGGCCTTGGTCAAAAAACATTCCAAAGCACTATAGTAACACTGGTGAATGTGATCATTACTGGTATATAGTAACACTGGTGAATGTGATCATTTGAAGCTTGTATTATATCTGAAGCTGTAAAAGACACTATCATATATCAGAACAGTTTTAAAGCGACTCAGTAAAGAGTCCTGAGTTCTTCATTTCTAACAACTGACTGAAACCTGCTTACACCACGGCTTGACACTCTACAGCTCTGGAAAAAATAAGAGACCACTGCAAAAATGTTCAGTTTCTCAGGTTTTATCTTTTATAGGTGCAAGTATTGAACTGAACAGTTTTGCCTTAGTTTTTGAGAACTGCTTCTCCTAATTTCCAAATAAAAATATTGTTATTTAAAGCATAATTTTAAAGAAAATGACAATACATCAGAATAAGAGAAATAATGCAGAACTTGAATAATTCAAAGAAAACAAATCTCTTGTTCACTCTTAAACAAAATGGCTATAATTACCTTTGACGTACTTCCAGTGGTGTTTTACCATCCAACTGGTCTCATTGCGAGAGGTGAGTGTTGATTACAGCAGTGTTTTTTTTATACTTTTCCTCATTAAATAAGATGTGTTTCAGGTGATCACCTAATCAGTACCCCATAAAGCAGAATGAGGTGCTTGTGTAGGACTTTAACAGACACTGGCACGGAATGGTTGTCATACTCATAGGGATGCTGCTTTAAAAATAAATTGCAGTGGTCTCTTATTTTTTCCGGAGCTGTAGAACTGACCTACACCTCCTTACACTATGGCTATAGTCAGTGACATATGTTCAACTGATAAACCTGCTTAAACTTTGACTTGACAGTCAGTGATGTTTCTAGAACCGCCTAAAACCCACTCACACTGTGGTGACACACCTGGAACTGATTGAAGCCTGCTTACACTATGGCTCTAGAGTCAGTAATGTACCTAAAACTTCCAAAAGTGATGTTTTTTCAAAACCAGTTTCACCCACTGTAGATCAGAACGTGATCACCTTATTGGTTGTTAATCTAACAGCTAAGACCTTCAGTCCAGCTCCTGAAGTCCTGACCAATAGGAGAGCTTGGCTTGCTGTATCTGCCTAGATACCACAGTGAAGACAAACCTGACTGGACAATTTTCCACTGGGCAGTTCAAGATTTTAACCCTATTGTTTCCAACCAAAAATTAACAATGACTAAAAAAATTATCACTACAAAATTTTAAAAACATAAATAAATAACCAAATAAATAATTGAAAAACATAAATGCTTTTTCAGGACCCAGAAGATCTTTGCAGGTATTGAAGACCCTGGGATATCTTCACTATACACATTTATTTTACAGTTAATTTGTTTTTAGTACAAAAAAGAGGGGCTCATTGGTAGTGCCACATGAAGGCAGCATTGTAGAGCATACTAGAGCCTGAAGAACATCTGAGGCCCCCTCACATCAATTGTTTTCTTCACTGCTACATTGAATTCACTTGTGTACGTCAATTCCATATGAATAAAATATTATTCATACGTGATTATGGCTCAGAGTAAGCAAAGTCAAAAACAAACATGCATTGACATATTATGTTTTATTAATGTAGAAATGACGTTCTTAGTTGAATCTAATGTATTTTTGTTGAGCACAAATAGACATAGACATGGTGGAAACCTCTAAATTAGCATGAGTGTCTGATATTGGAATGCTAATAAAAAAGGCCTAAGTGACTCAGAGGGGTTGGCTTGAAGAACGGACCCTAGACGCTCGTAGAGATGCCGCAGTGAGAGTGGCACTCCTGCGCAGAGAGAATCGCACGCCCAGGAGGCTTTAATGAGGATGCTCTGACATTTAGTGTTAGCGTGAACCTCGATGACGGCTAGCCACCCTGAAATTATCAAACAGCAATATGAAGAGTGAGGAGCACGGAAGGGCTGGGGCAGGCAGGTCAGCATTAGCGGTGTGTCGAGAAGAGCTCCTGTATGATCCTTTCCTGTTTAATGGTGTCCTCTTCCAGGCTTTTAGTGGAAAAGCTAGACGTGATTGAGCATAACGAGATCGGCAGATGTCTGAAGAGCAAAACGGGGGCCGTTATTAACGCTTTTATCGAGCCAGGGTTTTACAAAGTTGCCAATGCCGCCGTATGAAGGCCCACTTGAAAGAATATGACACACTGGAGTTCTCCGTGTGCCGAGGGCTGCCATCCAATTCTTGCCTTCACATGAATTTGAGTGTGCTCATTGTATTTCTTTAACACGGTTGTACCGTCTGACTACTTTTTATGAAAGTGTAACATCACACTGGTGTATTTTGAAAAGCTTAACACTGAACATTCTGACATGTTTTAACTGCTGAGCTGCACTGCAAGTTAATGGAGATTCTTGATTACAGGCAATAAGCCGTCATCTTAGTTTTCTATTTCTACTTCTATACATCTGACATTCCATCATTAACTAAATCACACTAAACTCAGGCCATTTCTGAACTGCTGACACACCAACTGACGGAAGGAATGAGCACAACACACACAATGAAGAAACACAGACTCGCTGTTTGACGATGGAGAACAAATCTTTACATGGTTGCGCAGCCTTTGTAAACTTCTTTATTGATTCATTACTATAGCATTGGAACTATAGCAACGAAAGTTTGTGTTGTTGTACAACAAACATAATCATCGAACGTGTCAATGTCATATGAGTGACACCATCATTAAGGAGAATGCTGTCTTAGGGACAAGGAGACATTTAGAAACTTAACATCTTTGTTTTTAAACCAACAGATTTAGAACATCAAAGAAACGTCAGGCGGTTGCTGTCTGTATCCTCACCGGCCGGAAATTGCTGCTCTGAAACTGTTGTCCTTGCAGTCAGTCGACACAACCGGAGCGAATACTAATATAATTCACAACACAAAGTAACTGACTGTCGAATTTTAGTGTGGAACACAGGCACACAAGCAAAAAAACTTTTGCAGCAATGGCCAATTGGTTAAAAGAACTCCACCACTGAAGGTTTAAAGCTAAAATCTTTAGCAACTTTTGAGTGTTTTTGAAGACATCAGAATGTTTGCATTCAGGCCACAGCAGATGACAGTCATTCTGTGACTCCTAGCCTGCTTAGATGAGCAAGCCGAGAAGCGAGGTAACATTTGTTTTGAAAAATGGATTTTTAGAGAGAAGGAGAGAGGGGAGGAGAGAAGGAGGAAGGGAAAGGGGAGAGAGGGAGATGGATAGAGAAGAAGGGACCGATAGAATGAGATGTCAACCATAACCAGAATGCCAATTTACCACTTTATTGCATGATAGGACATTACTTCCACAGACTTATGATTAAAACCTTGGGAGCTGTCACAAAGCCCTTTGTGTGTGTGTGTGTGTGTGTGTGTGTGTGTGTGTGTGTGCGTGTGTGTGTGTCTTCAGCTTAAGCTTATTAGAATAATCCTACTCTCAAGACAAAGCTTTTTCCAGTAGTCAAATATTCTGTTCTTAGATAAATGCCACATGAAAGTCTGGACACATTCGAAAGTCATTTTAAACATTGCTATAAACATTAGTAATGCTTTATAAATGCAACTCGCTCAAATTTAGCTGGCTGAAGATTATCCACAAGGGGGCGCTGGACAGAAAATGTGTCCTTGTTTGAATTATGACCTATCCAGAGAAAAATGTTCTTTCATAGTTACTGTTGCTAAGGTGGAAACACTTTGAAGAATGGCGTTAAAAAGCCTATTTAACATGAAGATAAACTGCAGTTTTACTTGAAAAATATAAATGTTTTTAAACCATATTTATATCACCAGTCAGCAAAAGATCACATTGTTTTGATTGGTCAGGTGTAGTTTTATGGTTACATAATCAATAAAAATGATTTTGTCTTTTTACACACACATTTGTATTTGCTGCATGCATGGATCTTATTCAAACTGCATGTCAGGCCTTCTCACATGCCTGGGTTGCAGGTTAGAGTACTTCTGTGTGTGTGTGTGTGTGTGTGTGTGTTTGTGAATGAGGTAACAAGTTGTTTTCTTAGCCCACTGTTTGTTTTCTTTTTTCCACTCTCTGATTTGTTTCTCCTGCACCCCTCAGTCAAAGAGATACTTGTGCCACTAATAGGCTCATTAACAAGCCAGACTCAGCCTCTCTTTCTCTCTGTCTATCTCTCTTTTTCTCTCTCTCTCTCTCTCTCTTTCTCCTCCTGTTCTCGCTCTCTAACAGAAAGGCTTACACCATTTGAGCCAAATTGAATTGTGTCTCATTTGAGCTTTCATTAACGTGTGAAAGAACGAGCCGAATAAGCCAGAAGCCGTACAAGCACTCTAAATACTCTAATTTTCTCATCCAAACATTTTGCCAAATACAGACACTTTAATGGCCAGTTACAGTCTGGAGTCTGACCCCTTGACCAGTTATATTTGACCAGTGTTCTGCATGGTAAACAAAGGGTGCTTTACATCGGTATTGTTCTTTCTATCATTAATTCATCTGAATGTCTGTCAGCAATATTTTGGATGTAATTGCTGAATACAGCATTTATGTTAGTTGACTTTGCTAATGTTTATACATCCATATAAATAAATGTAAAATGTGAATAAATGTTCTCTCTTCCATTGTCCAGAACTGAGATGTGCTTGAGCTACTTAATTACATATGAATTATGTATGAAAAATATAAATGTTTATATGAGAACGCAAACCAAATACAAATACAATTCATTATTTAACTAATTTGACCAGCAAAAGGGTGAAATTAGGGTAAGAAATCTGGAATTGTGGTGGAATTTGATCATATCGTTTCTTAAAGAGCCGCCACTGAACTGAAGCATCATGAGGTCAGAGATTTGATGTCCCCGTTTCGATCGGTTCTCAGGCTTCCCACACACTTGCTGGACCCCACTTTTCCTAACCCCTTAAAGCTGTGAAGAAAAGCGTTTTGGCATCTGCGATGCCCCTCTTAGTTCAAGCCTTTTTAATCCATTGTGCTGTGTTTGTCATCCGAACAAAGAGAGAGACTCCAGTTTTGAAATTCAACAGACTCTGAGACTCTGCCGCTGAAGAAGCATCAATACAGGCAGCCTCTCTCTCACCCTCCCCCTTCCCCATCCCTCCCCCACCAGTGTTTGGGTCTGTTTGTGGGTGTGTTCATACATGCTGAGTGCAGAGGACCCCACTTTCCCACTGGTCAGAGGCATAAGCTCTGAAGACCTGGGGTCAAAGGTTGCAGAGTCCTATAGTGTGGGATCATGGCAGCCGAAAGGCCGTAAGGTCGCGTGAGGGGTGTGGCAGAGACCGCCAATCAGAAAACACAACATGGAATTCCATCACATGAAGAAGCAAAACAAAGGCTGAAGGAATCTCACGTGTTTCTTTATTAAAGCACATTAAAATGAATTTGGTTAGTTTGGTTCCCACTGCTGAACTACAGCTGTTCAGAAGACCTAAAACGCGTATAGTATACATCTTTTTGTGTAAGAATGAGAATAAGAATAAGAATGTATAACTTCAATGTAGGCTACATTAATATTAAAAGATTTAATATCACAAATTTTATTTGTCAGTTCATCATCCAAAATATAAAAGTAAGAGAGAGAGAGTGAGAGAGAGAGATGGGGAGAGAAAAAGAGAAAAGAGAGAAGAGAGAGGGAAAGAGAGTGGGGGAAAAGTAAAAGAGAGGGAAGAAAATGAGAGGGAGAGGGCACTAAGAGTGAAATGAGAAGAAGAGAAAGAGAGACTGAGAAAAAAGAAAATGAGAGAGGGGCAAAAAAGAAGAAGAAAAAATAGAGAGTTGGAAAGAAAGGGAATGAGGCAAAAAGAGACAGATGGGAAAGAGACAGAGAAAGAGGGACAGAAAGAAAGAGAGAGAGAGAGGGAGAGAAAAAGAGGGTGAGAGAATATTTCAACCCTTGATTGTGGCAGAAGGAGGTTGTGGGAGATTTAGGCCTCAGGTCTGAAGCTCTGGGTATCTTCTAAAACTACTGAGTATCTTCTAAATCCTCTCGCTCTCTCCCCCCCTCTCTCTCTGTTTTTGTCTTAAGTCATTTCCTGCGGGAATAAAATTTTCTAGTTCTGATTCCGATTCTTCTGAACCCATACAGCATCTCCAGCTGCCTTGTGCCTGGCTCTCTTCTCCTCCTTTTGGATCCTTTGGACTGAACTAAACCACTGAAGATCCAGACAGAGAAGTGTGGATGGTTCAGGAGATGAACTTCCTTTAGCAGCTGCATCAGTGCAGCAGGATTAAGGGTGTGCAGAACTGTGTTTGGTGGTCAGGGTGAGTTTGTGAAAGTGAGTTTGTGAGGCTGGATTTTTGAGGATAAATTTGTGAGAGTGAGTTTGTGAGGATGAGTTTGTTAGAATACATTTGTGAGGGTACTCATGTGAGAATAAGTTTGTGAGAGTGAGTTTGTGATGGTGAGTTTGTGATAGTGAGTTTGTGAGGATGAATTTCTGAGGATGAATTTGTGAGGGTGAGTTTGTGAGGATGAATTTGTAAGAATTAATTTGTGAGGGTAGGTTTGTCAGGATGAATTTGTGAGAGTGAGTTTTTGAGGATGAGTTTGTGAGGATAATTTTGTGAGAAAGTTTGTGAGAGTGAGTTTGTGAATGAGTTTGTGAGGATGAGTTTGTGATGGTGAGTTTGTGAGGATGAGTTTGTGAGGATGAGTTTGTGAGGATGAGGTTGTGAGGGTGAGTTGATGAGAAGGAGTTTGCGAGGATATGTTTGTGAGGATGAATTTGTGAGGGTGAGTTTATGAGGATGTGTTTATGAGGATGAGCTTGTGAGAATAAGTTTGCGGGTGTGAGTTTTTGAGGATGAATCTCAGAGAGTACTGGCCAGATGCTCATTCTCATCTTTGGTGGGATTTAAATCCCCTAAATTATAAATAGTGTGGAAACAATGGAGTTTTGTGAGCACACTCTGCTAGAACAGAGCTTTAATTACTGCCATTCTCGGCTCCATGTACTGAAGGGAATTTTTCACTTTGGTGTACGTATCTCCTCTGATTGCAGCCACCAGAGATAATAGTCTTCACTTTGTGAGTAATTGCTAGTAATTAAAAATCCCTACATTTCAAAGAGAAGCTGGAGCTCGAGAAGAATCTCACTTTCAGATCATTCTAAAAGTGTTAATCCTTTACTTTAAAGGAGTTAAGAGCCTGCAGTGATACAGGAGACCTGCAGGAGAGTGAAAACAACAATAAAAAACAATGTTATTGCACATGATATTTGTAAATTACATTAGCTAGCAGATGTATAATTAGAAAAAAATAGTTAAGGCTGAGTTTGGAAAAATGTAAATAAATAATTTTTTAAATAAATAAACAAAGGTTATAACCTTTCACTGTTTTCCCATTTAAAGTTAAAGGAAAAGTACAGAATTCAGCACATGAGATGTAAAGAAACTCATTTAGAGTGGGCCTGATGTGAAATGATTCATTGTATAGACTCAGATTTCTTTACAGTGGTGGTGAATGGAACCAGACGTATCCAACACAAACACAGCCGTTTTATTCACTATTGGTCACCAGTGAAGCTCCATGTGGATGTGAGAGTTTAGATGAATATTGATGGCGGCAAAAAAAGGCAAATCTGAAGTAAATCTTTTTTTTCTATTTTGCCTCACAATGCCCTGCATGTATCCTTCCATCATGAAAGCATTTATTTTAAGGACCAAAAGCTTCTCGAAAATCTGGTAAAACAACGTCTCAGGCAATGGTGTTGCAACCATAACCAATTAATGGAATAACTTTCTGTGATGGAGCTTTTAGAGATTCCTTTCACCACCACTGTGAATAATTCAAATTATGTTTAAAGTGGCTAGATACATATATTAGGGTATTAACGACTTCAGATTTTTTCAGATTTTTCCATGTTAGCTAGCGGATGCTGTTTCAGATGCCATGCAGAACGCCGGTACTGTTACTGTCCTTTAACACCGACTTGCAGATTGTGCAGGTCACCTTGCTGTTTGTGTGTCTAGAGTGAAGTATCTCCACATATGTGATGAGTGTCTGTCACCTACTGCCTCTGCTGCCACGTCTCTCGTCTTGTGGTTTTGTGTTTATATTCCCCTCCACACGCCAACGTTAGCACCCTTTTTATGAAGTGACTATAATAATTGGTTAAGTCATGGAACGCGTGTCCATGTAAGCCAATCAGAGGCGGAGATTTCTTTGTGTGCACACACACACACAGAAAGAGGAAAAAAAACACGACTTGTTGACTTCTTTCAGGGGGCATTGACTTGTGCCTCTGATGTTGATGCATAGACTAATCGGCTTTTCTGTTAATGCCTTAATA
>JBBIGA010171496.1:0-16437 GCA_037576975.1 Alestes dentex
TATATATATATATGCATTTATGTGTTTGTGGATATATATGTATTTATATTTATATTCTTATTATTGCAAAAAATGAATGAATGAATGAATGAATGTCCTTTGAGGGACCCACCCTCATAATAAGAGCAATATCAGGAACCCTGTAGAACGGTTGCGTTTTGTTGATCCTCACAAGGAAGTGAGACGAGAGACAGAAAATCAAGGCTGCGTTTAGGTCTGGGTGTCGATGGAATGTCCTCACAAATATAGCAAAGCCGAACATGCGCATGTTTTGCAGGATCTTGTCGTTGGCCTGCAGTCCCAGCGGGACCTCCTTCGTGTGCTCTGCGGCGGCGAACATGTCTCGTCCAGGGAGCATAACGGAGGCGATGCCTCGAGTGTCTGCCCCTGTCTCGGGGCAACTGCTGCTCTGGGACACCAAGACCGTCAAACAACAGGTACTGTCAACCGACTGTTACCGACAGCTTCATTGTGGCTGTTTGCTGTTCTGTATATTCTTCTTAGTACATTTATTTATGGATGTAACTTACTACAGTTTTAGTTTCCATTTTATTATCAGTAGTTAGAACAATTATATTTTGTTATATTTTTGTTATATGTTATATTTTACTATATATGTGGTATACAGTGCTATATTGTGTGTGTGTGTGTGTGTGTGTGTGTGTGTGTGTGTGTGTGTGTGTGTGTGTGTGTGTGTGTGTGTGGTATAGCTGCAGTTTACTCTGGAGCCCGGTCCCGTGGCTGTAAACTGCGCTGCTTTCAACCACAACGGGAACCTGCTGGTGACTGGAGCCGCAGATGGCAGAATTCGCCTGTTCGGTAACGCCTCTGCTTTTAAAGAACTTCACATACATTTTGTTTTATCTTTTTTTTTCTTTAGCATATTACAGATACTATCAGTTGCACACTTGACATCAAATGATGTATCAAAATTTAAATTAGGACATTTAAAAGTTGATATTTCTCAATGGAGAAACAGATTTTTAAAAGTCTGTTATAGTGAAAACATAAATGATGCACATCACATATCCCCCACCAGGAATCATTTTTGGCGGTAGATTTAGAATTAGATCCTAAATATTTGAGAACAGAAATTAATTTCAAACAAGAGCAAATGTTCAAAAATTCAAATTCAAATTCAAATTTTGCTCGGAGTTTCATTTTAGCAAGCATAATTTTGAAATAAAAGAATTTAAAATTTTAACTATAAAAATTTGAACATCATATGTTATATGTTGTTATAGTTTATTAAACTGTTAATATGTTATTTTGTTACTATTATATGAACATGTTATAATAATAAATATGTTATTTTTATATAAACTGTTATTAATATGTTAATATGTTATTATTTAATTATTGTTAGTAAATTGTCCCTCTTTTTAAAATGAGCATGGACAAGCATGAGAATGTGAATTCTTAAATTTCTTTTTCTTTTTTTTATTGAAAGAATACATTTGAAGCCAGCAAATTTAACATTTTATGGATTTAAGTTTGAGGAATTATTTTTATGAGAGAAATTTTTATTAACATGACTGTTATTTTAACAGATCGCTGCTGTTGGATCAAAACATTATTTTTGTCAGAGTTTCTTAATAATTTGGAAACACCAACTTCCCTTCATATGAAAAAATAATTGATGGGCCGACAGAAATATCCAGATTTAAAAGAAATGTTTTTACATCAATCGTTTTCACCTTTTATCAAAAGCTACGGTTTTAGAGAAATGAGGTTTTGTTTTGCAATTATAAAAAATATTTCATGTGTAAAAGTCACATTTACACAAAAAAAGTTTGAACTCCAATCATGTTTGAACCGATTTTGCTGCGAAAATGAAACAGAATTACAGGACATGAGTCAGAGAAAGGCTTGTTTTGTTTCCGGTGGTCAGACATGCAGCGCTACGAGAGCGTGATGAGCTGGAAGGCGCATGACGGCGAGGTGTACAGTGTGGAGTTCAGCTACGACGAAAACACTGTCTTCAGCATCGGGGAGGACGGAAAGGTCTCTCTCTCTCTCTCTCTTTCTCTCTGTTTTAATCTATTAATATCAGTCTTCTCTAGTTATCACTTAATCCTTCTCTCTCTGTCTTTCTCTGTGTTAGTCTTGTGTTTCTCTCTTTTTTTCTGTTCTCTTTCTCTCTTGTTCTTCCATCTCTCTCTCTCACTCTCTCTCTCCTTCTCTTACTCTCTCAATACCACTGTTTACTATTGTCTGTTGAGGCCATTTATCAATCAAAATGTAATTATAATCATGTGTGTTTGTGTGTGTATTTTTATCTTCTTCTTCAAAGTTCATCCAGTGGAACATCCACCGCTCCGGAGTGAAGCAGTCGGAGTACTCGCTCTCCCAGGATGCCGTGGGGCCCTTCGTGCTCTCGGGCTACAGCGGCTACAAGCAGGTTCAGGTCCCGCGGGGGCGACTGTTCGCCTTCGACTCGGAGGGGCAGCACGTCCTCACCTGCTCCAGTAACGGGGGGCTCATCTATCGGGTAAACTCCTCTCGCAGCCACACAGTTTTACTAAACGTCTCGGGGTCCGCTTGTGTTTGTGGTGCCTCTACTTTAAAGGGATCAAATAAGGGGTACAGTTTAAAGCTTAAATGCAGGCGACCTCGGCAGATCAACTACAGTTTGGGTCAGGTTGGGAGCTACTGGTCTGCTCTACTGTTTAAAGATAAATTAAGACATAATTTAAAGGTTAATCATTAGTTTTTTGCTTTTAACACTGAATAAAAAAATCTGTCTGGTACCTTTTCTGATGTGTCCCATGCTACATCCAGGGTGCTGACTTCAAATCTGAAGGCGCATTTTGTCTATCACGTCAGGATTTTAAGTTATGCAGCATCAGATCCCCATCAGAACCGACACTTTCAGCAGAACAGAATCAGGAGGAATCGGCACTGGCTTCTCTGCATCGTGCAGTACTGGTTTAAGAGCAGACTCCCAGTCAGGATAGATGGGTTTTGACTTATTCTTCTTCGGAAATCCAGACATTTTAGTCATGGAACAAGCAATGCGAGTGATGATCTTTCAGCACAGCAAAAGGCCACACCTTTCCTTTTCCACTGAACCACTGAGTGAAGCCAGAGTAACAAACAGTACAGCAGATATGAGGCCCAGCTTTTATCCTGCTCGCCAAGTTTACATGCCGAAACAGTTTTTGTAAGCAATCATCACTTTCTTGGTCATGATCACATTTATCACAAATGTAACAAAAATGTTCAGGGTGGTTGACACCGCTGCATCTACTCATGTTTTGCTTAAACATTTACGCTCTATCCAAGAAAACCCAATAAATGGACGAGTCTGTGATCCGTCTCGTCTTAAACTGAGCTGAGATCAGCTCTTCCACAGGCCTGAACTCTCACAGCACTGAAGTCAACCAGGATTTCAAGCGAGGCACAAGCAAACATACACAGAAATGGCTTTGGTTATGTTGGCGTTCAACAACACGTGTATCAAAATACCGAATTATTGCAAAACAATATTATGCCTGTGACTCAAAATCTGTACGATTGCAGATTTGGATTCAGCGCAGTCGATTTCATGTAAAACACATTTTACTTCCAGTAGCAAAATCTTTGTTTTCCAGTGAATAATAGGAAAATTAATTAAATGGTATAAATGGGTCTTTTCCTAATGCTTCAATGCTGTTTATCTGTGTCTTGTGCAGCTGAACAAAGGGGAGACGGGCCTGGAGAGCGTGTTGTCTCTGGGAGGTCACAAGGCCCCAGTTGTAACGGTGGACTGGTGTTCTGCTGTAGACTGTGGAACGTGCCTCACAGCCTCCATGGACGGAAAGATCAAACTCAGCACGCTCCTGGCACAGAAGCCCTGATCCCAGCTCGGCCTTTTTGAGCGCCTCGGATAAGAACGGCTGACCTGAGAGCAGTTCTTCAGACTCGCGTTGTGAGGCATGAGCGGTGCTGCCTGACTTTAGCTCCAGTCACGTCTACCAGCGGGGCATAAGTCAGACCCCACTGAAAATCTCGGATACATTATGACTGGAAATATAATTTCTATTAAATTAGGAAATCTAAATCAAAGCATTTTTACCTTTGGTCTCAGACCCCCCCTATCCACTGTGTCAAAAATGAGGCTGAACACTTTTCAGATGTTCGTGAATGCTTGGTGGACGTTTACACATGTAGAAAGCAGCACACAGGGCTTTTCTCTCTGTTCTTATTCCTCAAATTTTGCCTTTTTAGTTCCATTATGAATCCAAATGGTGCCAGTATATATGGAGATCTGGGTTACATGTAAAGTAAACGGCGTAGAATGAGCTTCAGTCAGTTAAGCAGTTAAGGCATTACTTCATATTAAGTACTCAGCTGTGTCCTGCTCTTTTGTCCAATCTCTCCCAGTATTACACATTACATATCATGATAATTAAAGTTTTACATTAATGTGTCTGTGCGTTTGGGCTCTGTGCCTTCGCCTTTCTTTCTGTGTGTTTATTCAAAGCAGGTATGCACACCTCGTCATCGTAGGGATGGGGGGCACTCAAGTGATGCACTGGTGTGTAGGTGGCCTTCAGAGTGGCGAAGTGCCTCAGGGAATTTAGTTTCTCCCTGATGGCAACTTTTCAAAATTTTCCATCTGTAGTTCAGAAAAAGAGATACAAGGCTAACATTTCTAACAAACACTAGAGTAAGATGACCAGCCTTTCTTATTTTGACATAGGCAAGGTTAGGTTAGGGCATTCGTCCTGCAGTCAGGAAGTCGTGGGTTCGATTCCCAAGACTGCTAAGCACCTCTGAGGTACCCTGAGCAAGGTACCGTCCCCACACTCTGCTCCCTGGGCGCCGTGTTCCTGACTGCCCGCTGCTTCACTTGGTGAATGGGTTTAAATACAGAGGAAGAACTTTGTGCTGTGGTGTGTTCACATATGACAGAATGATCACTTTCATACAGGGAAACAGATCACCGAAAGTGGGACGAGTGGTCACTCCTTGAAACGCTAGCCGGAGACATGCAACCAAAAATGGTGATTATGCATAGAAAATGGGGATTTCTGGAAATCTCATTCTAGTTTTCCAAGGACAGTCCCTATTTTCTACTGAATGAAAATGAAAAAAAAGAGCAGCAGAGGAGACGGGCAGACATCACAAATTAAGCTTGTTTTGCCAACACGGGGATGATGCTTGTTATAAGTGCTTCATTTCACTCGTCTTCTACTACTCAGCACCTGCATGCCTAGTTGTAGAGAAAGCTGTCGTAAAACTCGACCAGAAGCTACAGGAGAAAGTGAATCCACATGACAAATGTTTTTTTTAAGCCAGGAGGCCACCTAAGGTCAGTCACTCAGGTTTGGGTTTTGGAAAACACCTTACTAGGTGACAGGGAGCTGATCTGTAGGTCCACAGTCTACTGGGATGTAGCCACAATGTTATTTACAGATATAGTCCATCATTTTTGTTTGGTGTTTTTGGAGAACTGTATGTGAATTGGGGGTTAGGAAGGGGGGATGGGAAGAAGAGGGAAGGAGGTGAAGAAATTATTACAAAGCCAATTATTCTAAATACTGAAATACAAAAACTAGGTAAGTAATGGGTGTCTGTTAACCAAAATATTTTCTAATTTCATACTGTTTATGATTAAAGAATGTACTGGAAGGAGAAGGAAAAATGAAGGGAGTAGAAGAGCGAAATAAGGAGAGCAAATGATTTAATAGAAGCGTAAAGAGACTCATAGACGTGGTTTAGGACACAGTATGACACTGAGCTACAAAAATGAACTAAACCACACTGTGTAGCTCTTCTGAGAATAAAAATGAATTATTTTTAGACAAAAATGACCACTTTTCTGAGTTCTGAAGGCAACCTGGAACACACAAAATGCACCAACCAAACATTAGCACCGCATATATTTAAAAATACAATAAACTGGGTCTGTTCCCCGGATAGTAAGTCTAGTCGAAGATTTCACAGCAATCTGAATGGAGATTCTCCACTGGACCCATACAAATACCTAACCAGGAAACTGACATTGTACTAAATGTTTGAAAAACAGTGACAATTTAAAGAGGAAATGGAAAAGAGAACATGTTAGGATATTAGCAAAACTCAACCAATAGGAATGTAGTAGATGAACCCCTGATGACTGGTAGAAGTGAGCAATGTAATGATATGAATCTCATCCCATATTAGGAAAGGTCCAAGCTGTTCTTCTCTATGGAAAAACTAAATGGCATTTTTGAAACAGAAAGGTACCAAAGCTGAACTGACACAAACAACAGTGCGGTCCTGATCAAGCAGTTTACACTGCACAACAATGTATGATAACCTAGATGCAAAAATACAATCACAGAGATTTTGAGAATTGCTGATAGACCCCTGAACACCTCAACAGCAAAAAATGTGAGCATTCATAAAAGCATTTGCTTGAGTCAACAAGTAAACTCAAGTCATCCCACTCCCCTGTTGGTTTCATTTCAAGTATCACTTTTGTGGGGATTTTACTCCAGGTTATGAATTTGCATAGTCTCCTCCCCTATTCCTGCACCTTCAGTGAAGTGTTACCACTGATTGTGTGAGGATTAGTGGTTTTAAGCTGTCACTTTAGTCCTCCAGGCCATGACAGGGCCTATGACTATGTAGGCCACAGCGAATCCTTGGGTTGTCTGGAAAGAGCAGAAGTTGAATTGTGCGGTTTTGCCTCCACTATCTAGTTAGTGACTGTTTAAGATAACGTGAGGCCCATGAAAGGGCATTTTAACCAAATGTACAATTTATTAAATTAACTACATCTAATTTGGCATTTATGCCATTCATGTGAAATACCGACTGTTTGATATATTTATCAATGACATTTAAGATTATACATTTTTATTGCTTTTTATATATAGTAATTAGGGCCGGCTGGCGGCCTAGCGGTTAGCGCAATCGCCCTGCGATCAGAAGGTTGTGGGCTTGAATCCCAAGACTGCTAGTGGCACCTCTCACTGAGGTTCCCTTGAGCAAGGTACCGTCCCCACACTCTGCTCCCCGGCCGCTGTGTTCCCAGCTGCCCGCTGCATCACTTGGTGAATGTGTTAAATGGGTTAAATGCAGAGGAAGAATTTCAGGGTGTTCACACTGCGTGCTGTGGTGTGTTCACATATGACACAATGGTCACTTTACTCTTATTTCATTATACAGCAGTGTTTAATGAAGACATCTATAATTAGGTTATCTGATTACTGCATATTGATGATGCATATTTCTGTTATCAGCTCTCAGTGTATCATTACATGCTAAATGTGGCATACAATCATTCACTTTCCCACGCTAGATCCCACGTTGCTTTTGGAAGCTCTAACTGAAACATTTTCATTTGGAGGTTTGTGAGGCAGGCGTGTGACATGGTTATTACCCCGATGTGTGACGTTGTTAGTTTGTTAAGGAAGACGTTTAGACGTTAAGGAAGTTGTTTAAAGGTTTAAATTCTCTTGGACTTGCCACCTCTGTTTCATTTGTCACCGGATTACTGAGCCTGGGTTTTTGGGTGGTGGCGGCCTAGTGGGTAGGATACTTGCCTCTGGACCAAGAGGTCATGGGCTCAAATCCTATCTTCAGCACCACCACGTGGTTCCTGAGCAAGACCCTTAACCCCAAGTTGCTCCAGGGATACTGCCACCTGTAGTCAGGGAATGGAAATTGCTTTGGATAAAAGCATCTGATAAATGTACTCTGGTTTGAATGAGAGTTTTTACTATTTTGCCCAGAGTGTCCTAATTGAATTTGCCAAAAAGGAGATTTATGAAAAATGTGGTGAAAGAGGACATGAAGTTAGTTGGTGGGAGAGTTGAGGATGCAGCAGATAGGACTAAATGGAGACGGATGATTCGCTGTGGCGACCCCTGGAGGGTAAAGCCGAAAGAGAAAGAAGAAGAAGTCCTAATTGAATTTGCATTTTTTTTTTAAACAACTGACAGAAAAGACTTTTAAAAACCACAGAAAAACAGTCAAGGCTGCAAGGCAAAAAAATCAGATTTTATTTTGACACACCTACCACAAGTGATTATTTAGTTACACCAAATAAGCCAATGAGAATTTTTTTTCTTGATATAGGAAACAAAATCAAAAAGGGAAAGTTTAAATGCCTTACTGGTTAGAGAGGCCACCAGGTCAAAAGGCATCTTTTGTTAAATATGCCATGCACCTTAAGTGCAGCAAAAGAACTGGACATCATTAAGAGCGGTGTCGTCCTGCACCCCTTGTGGTGCTTGTACACGTGTCTGAATGCCACAGATCCCTTTTCCGGCACAGGTGTTGCTCCAAGAACCCCAGTTGCCCAAACTCTCACCATTGCCCTCGAGCACTTGTCCTCCAGTGCATCTGAACCTGGAAGATTTTACCCATATTCGGTGCAGTCAGCTTCACTGAGGTCTAGCATCATAACTCCAGGTTTGAGTTTTAGCTCTATCCCTAATACATCAGACTTTACACCACCTAATTATTGTCCCCTAAAGCCCAACAAAACAAATAAGGTGAGTGTAATGTGGAATATTAAGGTATTCACCTGATGTTGTTGGCTGCAGTATTATCACCACGTGCTCCTTGATTAGACTGCACCCTCAGCTGAAAGGCTACCAGCTGTCCACTTGGGCACCACCTATCTGCCGTCACTGTTCCCACGCTGAAAGACAAGAATTTTTGCTTATTTTATAGTTTTCCAAACTGGTGTCATGGCAAATGGCTTAGTAGGGGGCAGTGTGACAAAAGACTGTGCTCAGGGTAACTACCCTAACCTGAAGCTCTGCCTCTCAGATACATGAAGCATCTACTCCTGTCTCATTTTTCCACTCTGTTTTCAAGTCAGTCATGAACTGCAATAAAAGCCTATATATATAAATTATATATGTACAAATATAGTTTTATTGTATGGTAACACTTTGCTGTGGGCTAGCATTCATAAAGCTACATGAAACCATGACAAATGTGTACGTTTATGACAGCTGACATTGACATTTATAAATGTTTATTCTGTAATGACAGTGACATTTGTTGAAATAAGCCTTTATAAAAGTCACCCACCTCATGGAAATACCCAGAAAACTCACCTGAACCTGACTTAAGTATAATGAACAATCTACAGTACCTTTTTATTTTTTATTCCTTTTAATTTCTCTGCCAGTTTAGACTCTCCCTAACATAGAGTAGACGTTCATGGCTGTATGTTGGAAGCAAATGAAATTATTATGAATAATTTTTATGACCAGCCAGCGGTCATATAGTGTTTGTCATGTGCCCCATCCCCTGAAGTGGGTTAGACACAAGATCCATTTGGCCAGATATTTATCACGTTTCGGATTTGTATGGCAAGTTGGCCTGTAGGAGGCGCTACTACAGGCGTGAATGACCACCTACTGAATGACAGTATAAAAATTTAGCACTTTATCATCCTGTATCTTGTGACATAAACTTCCTCAAATTTAACACACTGCATCACTATAACATTCTTTGAATGCACACCAAATTTTGTGAAATTATGCCCATAGGTGGCACTTTGTTATTTTATAACCCAACAATAAAATATTTTTTCCAGTTGCTTGCATCTTGTATCATTGCATGTGGAAATGCAATGATGGAAGCTTCACCTTCCTGTGGCAGAATTCACTGTAGTGTATGCGGTGATTGGGCTGGTAGGTGTGCGAGGTGGAGTGCAGCGAAGAGAAATTCCATTTAGGGCGGTGTCATCGTACCCAGCTCCAGTGTATCGATCAACCTGGAAATAAATAAATGCTTAAATGGATAGATAAATATATATACACTACCGGTCAAAAGTTTCAGAACACCACAGTGTTTCAAGCTTTTATTATGTTTCATACCCCAGTCAAAAGTTTGGACACACCTTCTCATTCAATGTTTTTTCTTTGTTTTTATCATTTTTTACGTTGTAGATTAATATTAAAACAAACAACATGATGAATTATGCAGTAAAAAAAAAAGAGTTAAACAAACCAGAATATGTTTTGTAATAAGGTATTGATGGACTGTTGTTTCTTTTTACTTAGTTAAGTGGTTTTTGCCATAATGTGGAGTAGAACCGTAGTGGAACAGGATCACTAACTGTGTACCAACCCGACCATCACAACTGATGATCTCAAACACATTAAGAAGGAGAGAAACTCCACTAATGAACTCTTGATAAAGAACACCCATTAATTAAATACCATTCCAGGTTGATTCCTCATGAATCTGACTGAAAAAATGCCAGGAGTGTGCAAAGCTGTCATCAGAGCAATAGGTGATGTTTTCAATATCAATCTACGATGTAGACAATAATAAAAACAAAGGAAATCGTTAAATGAGAAGGCATGTCCAAACTTTTGACTGGTAGTGTATACATATAACAACACTTGTCTTAAGAAAGATCAGGTTTTAAATTGTATTTGTTGACTAGATATATCTGATCCAATTTATAGAATAAATAATTTCAAGCATACATGTTTAAGATCAGGAAACAATAACAAGGTCAAATTTAAAATTCTACGAGAATAAGAGTTTAATGAAAGTTTAATGGAAAACAATATATACATACTTATGCACACACACACACACACACACACACACACAAAATGTGGCATACTTACCCGGAGGGCAAACCCTGTAGCATAGGTCCCAGTTGGACACATATGTGGACCGCCCCATGTACCCCAGGTCTGCCCATTTCTCACATAGATCGTTCCGACACTAGCCCTGGCAGACTGACCCCTAACATGTCCCCCAAAAGAGAACAGCAGTACAGACAAAAGGATACTGAGGAAGTGCTGCATGCTTTCAGATGAAGCTAAACAATAATACAACCCTATATTACAGAGGCCCCGTCCTTTCTGAGAAGCTGCACAGCCACTCAGTTACTGGCCTTTTAAGGCGTTTGCTGTCTAATTAATGGGTGTTTCCAGGTGTGGTCAACCCGCAATTGAACTGTAAAATGGCCTCAGGGTAAAGGCATTCCTGCCCAGTTGTGTTTTTCTCATCCATCTGAGACCTAAAATTAGCACAAGTTTTATAGTTGAATACAGTGTTATTGTAATGATAATTTTTACATTGTAGTACAACTTTATTAGTATAGCATTTATAGTAAAAATCAGTCTTATGATAAGGATATCCTTATAGTATAATATCTATAGTATAATATAGCCTTATAATAAGTATATCAGAATCACAATCAGAAATCTTTATTGATCCTAGAGGAAATTGCTGCAAAGATACATAGAAACGCAGAGATAAGGACAATATAAAACATAAAATATAAAGTCTAAATAAAATCTAAATAAAAAATCTGTAGAAAAACAAGCTCAATATGAAAACTATATTGTTCTGTAAATACAGAAATGCTGTATACAGAAATACTTGTACTATACATAAGTAACACAGCTGAGTGAATACTGTTTATTGAAATGATGGAGAGGTGTTTTCATCACAGTAATGAAGAGGTAATGAAGAGGTGTTTTCATCACAGTTCTTTTTTTCTTGATAATCCTCAATTTATGGTGATTTCTACTGAATTTAATTTTTTCCGTTATTTACTTACACTGCAAGTAACTATAATGTCATAAATTAGGTGAGAAACTGAATGCTAACTTGAAAGCAAAATATGCATAGCTTTTAAAATACTTTTAAATGCAATGTTGTATGTGAAAGTGGTCATATGGACACTTTTAGTATTCTCACATTTAGTGGAAAGAAGTTGTCAACATGGTGGAAACCTTAATATAATACATCTTAATACTTGTTTATTGGCTAAATTTAACATTGTAGAGAAAAGTAAATGTAACATGTGCATAACCTTGCATACACCCAGGCCATTTAAATGCCTTTTTATTGGATCATTGTCTTGCTGTAATGTCTGACCTCTTTTCTTCTACAGCTTCTTCACTTGATTATGGGATATCGGCTTTCAGATTTCTTTGCATTGAGCAGAATCCTCTCTTCTTTCTATCCCCACAAAACATCCTAGTAATCTTCCATGTTTGCATACTTTGTCACTTATTCCAGATGTAGTTGATTTTGCTAACACAAACTAGAAGTCAATATTCACCCAAATCTTTTCTAGCAAAACACATCACCAAAAGTTCTCTCAGCCAACTCCTACTCCAGCTACTTCCAACTGTTTAGTAGAGTGAAACAGACTTGTGGATGTGTTTTACATCTCAGTATGACTCACGGTTGTTAGATAGCCATTTTAGACATCTGGACTAGAGAGGACTGATCTTAGATCAGGTTTCTGTCATATTTATAATGGAAAACATAACTACAAGCCTGTGCCATTTTTATGAAGTTGTGATGGTTGTTTGAGCAGATAGATTGTTGTATTGATTGAGACACTGGGTGAGACACTAAAGTTTTTTCAGCATTATTGAAAGTTTTTTGTAGTTTTTTGAAATTGTTTTGTAGCTCCAGTGCTGAAGAAGCAAGACATGTCTTAGCAGGGAAAGGGGGAAAAAAGAATGGAATAAATGTGAGTTTATACACACTATTAGGTAACGTCTTATTAAACAATCACTGACATTATTATCTGTCATAATCTAAACCATGCCAACAATCTGTCATAAGAAAAAAGAGAGTGTTTTACGATCACTTTTTCTTATGACAGATTGTTGGCATGGTTTAGGTGTAACACACCCAATTAACAAGGGTTGCTTTTTTCATTTCAAAACAACCCTTGTTAATTGGAATCTCTGCTAATAGGAGGCTGGAGGGGTCACCTATTGTGCCACTCCAATCTATTTTTTTTATTGTTGCTCCCATACTGGGGTGGGCTGACACCCCACCCGGGGTGAGTCCCTGGCTTGCGCCTGCAGACCCCAGGATCGGCTCTGCAGTGTTGTGCTAGTTCACACTGAAAAATAACTAGTTCAAAGTTTATTTCATTCAAACAAAAATGAACTAGTTCACATTCATAGTTATTTTTAAAAAAATTTTGAACCAAGTTCACAGCTCAAAAAATTAACTAGTTCATTAGTTTTATGTTTTTTTTAAAAATGGAAGATGGAGACGGAAACGTAAAAGATTTTAGGAAGAAATTGTTTCAGATGTGGCTCCTAGACAGGGCCATACTATCAACTCATGAATGATAAGATACTGTGTAAAAAATGTTTGTAGGTCTCAGGGAATGCAAGTAAGCTTTTTCCCAGAAATTCTGGGAAGTTCTGCTTTAGCTTAGCAAGCTTTTGCAGTTTACCATGTGCAATATTGTGCAATGTTTGTATCGGGTGTTAAAACATTATCATTATGTGTGATATCATGTTACGTTTCCTAAATGGGTGCTGAATCACTTAATTACTTGAAATATCTTATGTGCAATAGTCTTCATGTGTAATATTACTACAAAAACTACTTTGTTTATGTTTTATGAGTCTTGTCCTGTGATTGGTTATCCGTGTCCAGCCCCTGTGTCTCCATAGTTGAAAGCCAGCCGAATCCAACAGGCTAACGTGCTGTCACCCTCTTTCTACCTTTCATCTGTCTGTGTGTGAGTGTGCCATGAAGCTCTCTGCTGGGTTGCTTTACTCTCTGAACCGGTTTGTGCTTTGTGTGAGAAACAAGCTATAGATTCCTGCACGGAGGGTTCTGTAAGAGGAGTGTAGTTTCAAGGCTCACCTTAGTGATTGTGATCTCCCACTCTCTCTCCTGTGACAACAGAAGTGACAAGTCGTGCTGCCCCGTCACCCGGCTGGTATCCCCTACAGCTTCATGAAGCCTCTGAACTACTGGGCTTCTAGGAAGGAGTCCTAAATCTATCGGGTCCATCTCAGTCCACGGCAACATCTTTGCTAAACCGGGCTGAGCGTGACCCTTTACCTGGACCTGGCAGAGATGGAGAGGCTACCTGCAGCCAATTTAAAGAACTGTTTCTGTTTGTGTTCTCTGAGAACTGTGATAGCCTAAGTTTCATTAAAACCACTATTTTACTTCCCAAGACTCCTGCATCCTCATTCCCTGTGTCCATCATGAAAGATGACTGTATCATGACTGTGGACGCAGCAGGCACACCTGGCCCAGAAATGACAGCCCGATCCTTCAACGCTTCGTGGACCAACAGGGCCAGCTGGATCAGCTCGCCCGTGCCGTTGCGAACCTGGCCCTCAACCTCCACCACACACCGCCCCAGTTGCCCCTTACAGAACCTCTGGTCCCAGCCCAGGTTACAGCTGTCTGCTCCAGAGTGCCACGACATGCATCGTTACCTGAAAGGTATGCTGCAGATCCTTCGGGTGTAGAAATTTCCTGCTAGCATGTGATCTGTACTTCACAGAGTTTCCTGAGATGACGGAGCTCCAGAAGATCCCCATGCTGATTCAGTGGCTCATGGGGAGGGCTCTGGACTGGGCAGGAGCAGTCTGGAGAGGCCAGGATTTGGGCTTCGGGACTATCCAGAATTTGTCCGCCTCTTTGATGGTTTTCGATTATCCGGATCAGGGCAAAACGAGCAGCCCACGTCTCCTCCTACTCTGGCAGGGAGCTTAGCAGGGAAGTATTCCATCAGTTTCTGCATTCTGGCAGCCGATAGTGGCTGGAACAAGGCAGCCCTTGTTGCAGTGTACACGATAGGTCAGAATCTGGTGCTGCAGACTGTGTTAGCCTGCTGAGATGAGAGCCTCACCCTGGACCAATTGATATCACTGGCTATTAAGCCCTTACCAACATGTCCAGGGACAGAGCAATCCCCCAGCCCTGAAAGCCTCATGACCGAGCGCAGAGGCGATGCCCATGCCCACAACGAATGAGCCAGCCAGGGATGGTCAGCAGCCAGAACCTATGCAGTTGGGGTCTTCAAGCCTGTCTCTAGAGGGCATCTGATGGTCAAGTGCCCTGTATGGAGAAAAAAGGTCATGACCCTGCATACCGTAGCCTCTCCCACACATCAGTTATTTCCTCAGTTATGTGTGACTATGACATTGCATGTGTCTAACCTCTCTTTCCCTGTGTCTGTCCTTTTATATTCTGGATTGGCTGGCAACTTCATCTCACAAGCCCTCATGTCTTTGCTGTCACTCCCTGTGAAAGATCTGCCAGCCCTCATTCCAGTGAAATTATTCGAAGCTAACCTCCATATCTGGAGGCCGTTCCCATATCCACAACCTGGGGATGTGCCCGGTAGCACCAGCTATGCATCTCTGAACCATCAGTAATCGTAGGATTACAGTGGCTGTGGTTACCCAATCCACATATTGATTGAAGAACATCCAAAATCCTTGCATTGTCTCTGTCATGTCGGACCACATGTCTAAGCACAACTCTGCATGCAATGACTATTGAAAGTCCACTCGCCAACCTCTCGGTTAATAGCCCCAAAGACTACCAGGATCTAGCCGAAGTGTTTAGCGTCTCTAGGACGACCCGTCTCTTTCCGCACAGATTGTGGGACTGTGATCTGCACCAGGTCCTCTGTAGCCTGCTCTCCCATGGGTTGCACGCAAAGGCTGAGAAGTTCCATGTAAAGGAACTCTCATTTCTTGGCTATTGGATTGGTCCAAGGAGTGTAGGCATGGATGAAACAAAGGTGACAGCAATGTCTGAGTGCCCTAAGCCCCAGTTGGTAAAGGAGTTGCAGCGGTTCCTGCGCTTTGCAAATTTTTATCACAGGTTCATCCAGGGTTTTAGCTTGGTAATAGCTGGGGTTGCACCGATACCAATACCAGTATCGGGTATCGGGCCGATACTTCGTTAAAATACTCGTACTCGTATTCGTACGTGAACTGCCGATACCATGCACCGATACCACTGAACAAAATCCTATTTCACTACATCAACTGATCACTCTGGGTGGATGTGATTTGTTATCCTGCCTGACTTCAATCTTTAGGGGGAGACAACAAGCTGGAAACTTGGCGTCAGTAATTCTATCCACGAGCTATTAGATTTTTTTCAGTAGGACGAGTAAGCAATATCAGCGACTTGGAAATATTTTAAGATACAAGACTACAACAGGAGTCAAGCGTACTGTAAGCAATTTGATTATACATCTGAAGACGCAGCACAGTGCTAAGTACACTGAGTTGCTAATGGTAGTGCAGGACCGCAGCAACCAAACTTAACACACGTTCTGTGTACAAGAAAGCAGGAGACTGTTTTGATACTTTCTTTAAGGGTGTTTTCACATATAGTCCGCTTTAAAGGAACCAAACTCGGTCCTCTAGAAGTGGTCCAAAAAGTGGACCGATAGAAAGGGGACTCTTTGAATGTTCCCACTGAGTACTTTTGAAGGGGACTCAGTTCTTAGTTCATCTGAAGGGGACTCGGTTCTTTTTCTGTGCACACTGTGCAGAGCTGCTCTGACACTGAGTTCATTTGATGGGGACTCGGTTCTTTTTCTGTGCACACTTTGCAGAGAAGTGAATCCGGAGTGCTTTGTGTTCATAATGCGCGTGTTTAACTGAACCGTGCTGCGGACTTAAAGCTTTGTTCAAAGAATGAACGGTTTATTTTTGCCTTGGAATAGCCTTC
>JBBIGA010171516.1:0-16437 GCA_037576975.1 Alestes dentex
CTTCATGAACATGTTTTGTATAGCCCATAGACCTATTATAACTAAAGTGAGTTTTGCATAATATGTCCCCTTTAATAACAGTTCTTGGACAACCTTGAGTACACTGATGTAATTAAAGCAGTGTTTCTGCCATCAAACCACTAGAAGGCAGCAGAGGATGAAAATATGCTGCAGGCCATACAGAAAGAACCATTTTTATTACAATGTCCTGTGGTCTCCATAGGTGTCTGAAATTTCATGATTGCATAGTGAGGAGTCTTATCACAACTCCCGAGCAATAACGGAATCCCGCAGTTAGGGATATTACAAAAACTACCAAAACTGCTCTTAACCTGACAGTTTTCTGTTCTGTTGCAGAGGTATGCTATGTGTCTACAATGACATGTGCCATATTTCTCATACTCATCCCTCTTTGGTTGGTCATCGCTTGCCGCAGCCCACCAGTCAGAGAGGTTCTTAGGTCTGGCTGGCATCCTGTGATTGCTGCCATGCTAATCAGCAGGTAATGACTCGAGAACAATGCTTGGTCTGTCCACTGACAGTGACGCGGTAGTCTGTTCATAAACCACCTGCATGCCATTTTTGAGATGTGGAAGAAGATGAAACCAATTAAAATTTAGAAAACCCTTTTTTTCTAAGTTCACAAGATTTGATGAAACAATAGATAACAATAGAATACATGAGACTAATAAAAGTAAGATTAATTATTCAATAATAATTAGGATTATATAAATACAAATAGTAAGACTAATCCTTTCATTCTGTTTCATGTGGCTACATTTTTAATGGAGAGTTTAAATAAAGGTTTAAATTTTACTAAAGTTACGCTGTCCACATCTCTGAAATGATACATAGTTTTGTGATGGTTTCTGCCAAGAAGTGTATGTGTGTGACGAGTAACCTATCTTTCTACAGTGCAGGAGGCTTGATTTCGAATAACACTGTTAATGAACCCCAGTTTGAAGGCATGGCTGTGTTCACTCCCATCATTAATGGTAAGCACACCAACCTTGGCCCACAAAAGTCTGTCTAAAAATGAATTTCTGTGTCCTACAGATATTTCAAGGAGGTCTTCTGATTCAGTTCTTGTAACTGAACAACTCTGCAATTGAAATTACATCACAAATTTAACTGCTTGTCATGTTTTTACTTACTGGTTTAAAATGTACTGCTTCATAAACCAAGGTCACAATGTCAGCCTGCACGAAACTTGACATATACCTTCTCTGGAAACCTCTCATGGACAGTCATGACAAATGAAGGCCTTTCTGTGAGCCCCATTCTGGCACATTAGGCTGAATAGTACTGATAAGTACTTGGACCCCTGGATTGCTGCTTGAGGTGATTGTAATTGCTTAGATTCTATTTTAATCTACATGTAACCTTAACTCCAAGTTGTAGAACTGCAAAACTTGGAGAGACCTTAATAGACCTTAGAGAGACCCAATAGAAGAAAAGCTGCTTCAGTTCAGCTTTATGTCTTAAACATGTTAGCAGTTACAACTTAAGTCAGAAACTGGACTGCATGTCAGGCATTTGACGTGCTTGGTGTAGGGGGTCAACTCCCTACCGAATCAAGACCAACATGTCAGTCTGACCAATATCTGACAAACATCAACAATGAATGTACCTTATCAACTTGATTAAGGTCTTTTTGCAAAAATGAAAATCTAAACTCTGTACTAATTGTACTGAAGTATGAAACCTGATATTTAAAATTTACAGCTCCACTTATTGAACTTATTTTGAAATAGGGGTCTTTTGACAGTCACAAAAGACCCCTATAGACCCCCCCCCACCCCCCCGCCATTTGTCTTCTGTCTGTGTCATAAAGTCTATTAGGCCTCTTTAGTCCACACAGCGTTAGCTCTCTTTGAGCTGTTAGGCATTTGAACTTTCTGATTGCTGCTCGCTGCTATATTTGTAACATGATTGAACACAACAAATGGCTTTTCTTATCTTTCAGTAAACTAGTGCTTCAGACAACAAGATAAAAATAGGAACTTCTGTGTGCTTTACATTTCAGTGGAGTTTAGTGAATGTTTTGTGAAACTGTCTATCTTGGTATTTGTACACCATTGAGGAGAAAGTATGTACACTCAAGCATGTTCTCTGTTTATGATTAATTTACAGTTTCTGACCTTTGTTGTTCTCTTGTTGCCTTTATTTCTGATTCTGTTTCAGTTTGTGATTAGTAACTCTTTGTTCATGCTTCTTTATCTTCACAGTGTCCACTTCCTTCTCTCTTTCTTTACCACACAAACGCTTTACATCCCTCTTTGCTCATGCAAGTCATGCTTTCTTTTCAGTGTATGCTCTTTATATCCTCACCCGTCTTACTCTGTCTGTCTGTCTATCTGTCTATCTGTCTATCTATCTATCTATCTATCTATCTATCTATCTATCTATCTATCTATCCACACACACACACACATGCACACACTACCTCTCTCTGTCTCTCACTCTCACTTTCTCTCTCTTTTCCCTTCATTGCCATGCTCCTTTCCTTTATCTCACCCAGAGTTCAGTGGGGTCAGCCTTTAAACAATGCTAATCCTGTTGGCACTTGTTTCATATCCGCTATAGGCTGAGGCTGAGGGATGAAGAATGACTTGGCATGTAGATCTACTCAGTCATGTGACTGGGCTGTTAAGACGTGCCCTCATTAGGCTGCTTCCGCTCTAGTGACTTTTTACATTATACTTCACCTGCTCAACTCAGGTCAGCATCATCCTGAAGTCTTCTAGCAGAAATAATGCCATGCAGATGTAGCAGCACTTCAGTGAAACCTTCCAAATGTCGTCTCAAAACCGAGCGAAGAATAGCACAGTCAGGGTCTCCTTTAGAGAGGATTAAATATGATAAAATGCAAAGGATAACACAGGTTAAATTTACACAAATACACACGGTTACATGGCCAATGCATGTGGTGACATCTGCAGCACAACCGGCAATGCATTTCATACCTGTCATAACATACCTGTCATAATAAGCCACTACAGCAACTTCTATACTTTCTTCATGACCTTTTCTGTCTTAGGTGTAGGTGGGAATCTTGTGGGGATTCAGGCAAGCCGCATCTCCACCTATCTGCACTGTGCCGCCTCGCCTGGAATCTCACCCCACAGCATGAAGGAACGCTGCCCTCACCCCAACATGACCTTCTGCTCCTCAGGTCAGAACCCAGCTAAAGGTTAGGGTTAGGGTTAGAGGGGCTCTAATTCACGCTAGTGATCATCAGAAGGGCAACCACAAAGCCTGACTATTACATGTAGCCTGTCTGTTTGTGTTTGTGTTTAGGAGTAAACTCTTGCTCCGCTAGAGTTCTGCTGCTGCTGGTGATACCAGGCCACCTCCTGTTCTTTTATACAATATATCTCCTAAAGGGTGGCCACTCCACCATGACTCCTGCTTTCATCTGCTGCTATCTGTTTGCTGCACTGGTGCAGGTTAGAGGTCAAACGAGCAAACACACACAGACACACACAAAAACACACACACAGTAATATTTTGAAACAACTTACCTTTGTCACTGCTGAATGCTGAAAGTTTACAAACTTGGGTGTTCAAACAATGCACTAGAAATCAATTTTACATCAATGTACAACTGGGCCAATGTATTTTTGAAACCCTCAAGACTTGAGGGTGCTCCCATTCTCCAGTCATCACAGATCAGTGACAGGATGTTGGGTGCCCAAGGCTCATTGATTTACAAGGGCAACGAAGGCTATCCTGTCTGGTCAGACATGACAGAGGGTCCATTATGGTAGAAGTCACTAAAATACTGGTTAAGAGAAAGTGTTGCCCTTGCCGAGTATGGAGCTGTGTACCCACAGACCAGCCAGACTGCCCAGGCACTTTCCACCATCAAAAGTGCCTACAGGGGGCATGTAGACTAGGTCGTGGCAGTTTTATTCCCTGATGAGGCCATTGTTTGGTAATGTTTTGAGGAAGAGTTCAAGAGTCATCTGATCAAAGTGTGAACTGGAACAAGTCTGATCTGTAGTGGCTCCTTTTGCAGCTTGCTGCTTACAGGACTTGCTGCCAATGTCTTGGTGCTAGATACCATCAGGCATCTTAAAAAGTTCAAGCCTTGGTGAGTCAGAACTGTTTGGGCTGCACACAGAAGGACAAACAATTTATCAGGCAGGTGATCCTAATGTGTTGGCTCGTCAGTGTAGACCATAATTAACAGACTGCCCATTCTCCATGATGCACATTGTCACACTTTGCAATACTGAGATGTCACAGTGCATTCTGACACCCTTTTTTTACACCCTTTATTATTGCATGTTTGGTTTAGTCAACAGCTGGTGGGTGTACAGAACCTGAAACAAATCCTGATCCACAAAGCCCCTGCAGCCCACTTCCACCGGACACACCATAACCATTAACAATAATAATTGTTGCTTTTTTCCAAACACGACTTTCTTCATGTGAAAAAACTTTTTGGTAAAAACAATTCTTTTTGCACCTGTTCCACACACAAAAAGCATCAGTTCATTTATTCAAAAGCTGAAACTATGATTCAGTGGCTTAATCTCATTATGGGGCTGAAAAAAATGATTATAATTAGAAATGTAATTATAATAATATATTTTGCATATTTGTCATATTCATTTTCAGATCTTCAGTCAGAATGTAATGCAAGAAAAAGGCAGCCTGAGTATGAACAGCTTTAAACGATTATTTCTTTTATTGAGGGAAAATGTTATCCATTAACTGGCCCTTTGTGAAACAGGAATTACCATGTTCTGAAGCTCAAGCACAGCTGGGTTATGCAGTAGGAAAGTGATCTGAGGCAAGTCTACCTCGAATGGCTTGAAGGAAACAAAATTGCGGTTTTGGAGTTGCCTAGTCACATCCACTGGGATTTTTCAGACCGTTTTTGCTCGAAAGCTCTCCAGTTGGGCTGAATTACAGTAATTCTGCAAAGAAGAGTGGGCCAAAATGCCTCCACGGTGACAGTAATGATCACTGACAGGAAGCATCAGTTTACGAGGCAGTTACTTGATGTAGGTATTGCAAAAATTCCTTTAATAAATAAAATAATTACATAAAAAGTGTCCTCTTGTCTTGTTATACAGTTGGTATAAAACAAAAATATTCATTCTAAAAAAATGTGCAAAAATAGAAAAAATACTTTTTCATGGTACTGTCGAAGCAATTTGGGTGATTTCAGCAACAGACAAACAAAGTCCTCTGTGCTGAGTGGCAGTAATAAAGCTGTTACTGTTACCAAGGCCTGGCTTACATTCAACACTAAACAAGAGCCATATGTGAGTGAAACTAGAGCCTTGTAGCGCTTCTTCACAGCATGCAGCTGTCCTTCTCTGTCTCTATCATTCCCTTTTTCTCTGTCCCTTCCCGCCTGCTGCAGGTGCTAATACTGCTCTACATGGCAGATGTGTTGGTGCGGCTGATGTGGCGCTGTGGTCTGGACCCCGATAATTACTCCATACCGTACCTGACTGCACTGGGAGACCTGCTGGGCACCAGCCTCCTCGCCCTGACGTTCAGAGTAATCTGACCCCAGAGAGAGAGAGACAGACAGACAGACGGAGAGAGAGAGTGTGAGTCTACTTAGTCGGATCCAGTGACTTCAGTTCTTTTTTAAATCTGATGTGTGTGCATATGTGAGTGAAAGAAGGAAAGAGACAGAAAGATTATACAAACTGTGTATCAGCAATGGTAGTACAGCACTAATTAAACAGGAGTGTGGATACTTTTGGTGTATGAAGCAAAAATGCATATACAGTCATATGCAAACGTTTGAATGCCCTGGAAAAATGACATTTGCTGACTAAAGTTTGTTCTTCTCCAAAGATGACAGCACACAGCAGACTCCAGGTGCAAGTACTGCATCAACAGTCAAACATTTTGTTGTTTTTTGGGCATAACAATCAACAATGCACTTATACACAGTTGACCAAGAAACATCTGGCCTAGCTGTCCATTTATCATTTCAGATCCACTGTACAGAGACACAGAGCCAAAAAAACACACATTACTTTCAGGCTGCAGTAGCCATTGATTTTGGATTTGGATTAGATTAGGTTATCCAGTAAGGCTCAGTATCAGGCTATATTGTGCAGAATAAATGCTTCTATCACTAAAGTATGACTATATTTCCCTAACTACAGTCATAAGACAGTCCTGTTCTTATTAGCATGCAGCCTGTTGATGAAAAGTGCAATATTTTATTCCATACAGATACAAAAAAAAAAAAGTTTAATGGTGTGCCTTTTAGCTGATTTGTATGTTAGTGATGTCAGACAAGCCACTCACTGCTGGGCACTGTGATTTATTAACTGTACAAATTAAGTTGCCTGCACTTGCCGTCATAGTCTATGCAAAGGAGGTGATTGAGTTACTGTATATTTTATATGTACAATGTATTTGTTCAATATGCTGCAAAGTCTTACACCATTTCAGAAGATGTAGTTTTTCACTGTCAACTCACTCAATAAAAACAATATTTAAAGCTGTTACTGAAGTGGTTTTCAGCTCACAAACCTTTATAATATCATTACAAGGCTCAGCCCTTGCTTGACTAGACCTATGTTTTGCACCCTGAATGTTATTTCTCCCATCCTGACTGCAGTCTGTCTCAGGTTATATGGTTGTGGATAGTTCTAACAGTCCAGCTCGCCGACACTTCTGCTGCGGCCGATTAAATGTTAGTCTTTGAACTATTGATGTACGTGCATCACATACCGCAAGACTTTAGTCCATTTTTTGGCATATTACTGTTGGCCGATTCATCATGAAATGGTTTTCTAATGCAATCTAAAGGTTTTCTGTGGGAAACTATTGTTTTCTAGTCCTACCCATTAATCCAACTCTCATTAGGGAGAGTCATTTTTCAGTAGAGCCAGCTAGTGGATTTATTACTCAACTGGTCCATGGTTTTCAGTCCCACTGCCCTGCACAGTTTCAATAAGTCTATGCCCCAAGACACCTGATTCATCTCATCAGCTAATTTTCATGCACTTCATGATCTGGTTCAGGTTAAGGATAGCCTGCAGGCCAGCAGGTCCCCGGGACTGAAAACAACGAATCATCTGATCTTTGCATCCTTTACCAGACTGTAAAATTAACTATAAATGTCTCCTTAGTGAGAAAGAATGAAACGGCCTGCTTCCCATAAGTTTTCAAAAGTTCATCTCACTTTCAAAATACTTCATCAGAATGGGGCTTTTCTAGTATGAAAACAGGGAAATCACACTTTATAAAGACTACTGCAGGAAGAGAGGAGGCATTTTTATAGCAGCTTATCCTTTAATCAGCACCACATATCTACCATCTTCCTATCAACATATACACACACAGATGGATCTGCCCCAAAAACAGACACACTCAGGTCAGCTTTGCCTGATTTATTTATGATTTAAACTTCATAATGAGTGTAATCTTTTTAAAGTGTCCCATGCTCTGGAGTGTAGGGAATGAGGCATAACATTTCCAAACCCTGTTTTGTCCGAAAGTAATTGTTCTGTTCCACAGTTTCTGGTCCCTTAAATCCCAGGTCCTCAAGGCACCGTCAGAAAGTAGATAAAGCGTAAAGAGCACTTGAATGAACTCTTGAACTCTCCACCACACTGTTTTATGTTCCGCCCAGCAAGAGTGGCCTACACACGCTGAAGAATACTGAAGGGCATTCAGTTTTCACTTAAAGAAAGCAGGTGTTCCAGCTCAGGCTGTGTAATTTCTCTGTTCCGAACTCATTTTCCACTGTAAACAAAGAACAGACTCCATAGCCTCATGTCTGAAAGGAAAGCATTTAGATCTTCAATAAGCAGCAAGGGATCTCTCATGTCTCTCCTCAGTATTGTGACAGTATCTAAACTACTCTGTCAAGTCAAAGCACAACATATTATGTGTCCTGTTGACTGAGACCACAACAAAATGGACTTGGTGGTGAACATCAAATGTAGCCTAATCACAAGTCTTCCTGAAGCTTCTGGACAATGTTTAAAGATCTTGTACATTTCCCTTAATATTTCCCAATTAAAGAGAAATCAAAATTTTCTCAAAAGAGTGCAAGGGAAGACATCTCCAGCACAGTCCTCACAGAGATGGTTTATCACATGGCAGAACTAATTTAACATAACCTAAAGATTTTCAATCCAAATATAGACAACAAATAGGACAAAAAGTGTATTTTGTCCCATTTGAACAATAAACAATGTTATACATTGTGTTACAATCTCCAGTATCAGTTGCTTATGTTCATTTCATTGAATCTGTGCTGTGAAAAAACCTACATTGCAAATTAACACACCATTTATTTTTTAATTAATATTAATGTATGCTTTATTCGAATACACTTTTAAGTAATACATAGCAGTATTAAATATAAAAGAGTAAACTGATGGAGTGGAGTTTGTATATCCACATATATTAGCATGCCCCCACCCTGATGCTCCTCTGCCCTGGATGTTTCCATCAGGAATATTTCAGACCTTTGAAAACTTGTAATAAATATAAAACACCCCCTTGTAACGTAAAACCCAGAGAAAATGAAAATTAATGAAATCAGCTCAAAAACCACCAAACCGGTTTTCAATCACAGATTAAAGAACTAAACAACCTCAAACTTAATGCGCTGTTTTTTAATCTGCTATTAAAACAGATTAATGATGTCTATGGCTGTGCAATTACAGCAAATAGTTTGCAGGTCAGTGACGGTCTGCACCATATGATGCACATCTCAGTGTGAGTCTAGGCCTCATGCTGTCTCAGCTGTTATTTCTCCAGAAGAGGAATAGTTCAGAATTTCTGCATAATTCAACTGTTAAAGGTGTAAACAAAGTTATTCAGAGTCATTTCCTAAGACATTCTAGAGAAACTTACAAAGTCAGAACTGCTCACCGTGGTGGCAATAAGAACCAGACATTTGAAGAACCGAATGCCTCTAAAAGCTTTTACATCTGTTGAATGAAATGGTGAGGAACACACCTATGGCTGAGACACAGCTATACACTTGTTTCGTGATTAGGTTTGGCATAAAACATGTTGAATATTTCCAATGCAGAGAGTACTGTAAAGCATGACAGTACACCAGGCCACTTCATCTACTCCTAGGTGACTGAACTGAAGGCCTTTGGGGTAAAAATGTGGGTTTCCCTTTAAAATAGAAGAAAGGAGCTTTAGCAGAGGTGAAATTAGCAAACGAGTGGGATCCCCAGCAAGAATGACAGGTCCAGCAATATCAGAGCTCATGAATAAAGGTGCACCATCAAACCCCAAATCAACCCTAATCAACCCATATTAAAAAAAAAAAGAGTTTCTGCCTCTCTCGGTGTGAGTGGAGGGCAGCAGGCCTCATGTGATCTGCAGGTATGCAGGTGTGGAGTAGTTGAAGAGCGCGAAATCCATGCGGTACAGCTCGAACAGCCTGCTCTGGAGCCCTGGGCTGATGGTGCTGAAGAAGTCCGCGGCCATGTCTCCGTTTGTGCGTATTCTCCTGTCCGAGCTGGGGAAGGCCACCAGGTCGTCGACTCCGGCCAGGCGCAGCAGGTAGGCCGCGTCCTCGTGCAGCGTCTCGTACTTGCCCACCACGTCGTAGCCGAGCAGGCATGGGTGACAAAGCGCGTGCGCGCGCTCCCAGTGCTCATTAAAGGACTCCTCGCGCCGCGTGGCCGGGTCCACGAGGTAGCGCACGAACTCGGCGAAGGACACGTCATCGCCGTGCTCGAGCGCCTCTGGCTTTGGGTTGGGCCGGTGCCTCCGGATGATGCGCGTGCCGTAGCGCCGGTGAAAGGCCGTGTTGTAGCTGCGAGTGAACTTGTTGCGGTAGGCCGACACAAGCCGCTCGAAGGGCTCGCGCACGAACAGGAACTTGAGGTATGCGCGCAGGCGCCGGTTGATCTCGGGCGCGGAGTAATCGGAGAGCGCGCGCAGGCGGCCCGGCGTGTGCGCCTCGTTGGCCGGGATCTGCAGGGGCTCGCGCAGGTCCCCCGAGCCGTCCGTGAGCACCAGCAGCACGCGCTTCCAGTTGGTACACGCCACTTTAGGCACGTAGCAGTACAGCAGGCCGTGGCGGTCGTCCACGATCACGTGCTTCAGGTCGTCCGGGATCAGCACACGACGCTTGTGCGTGTGCGAGCGGCACGCGTTCCGCAGGTGCTCGCGCCTGGCCCGGTGCACGGGGGACGTCTCCTTCTGCGAGAGAGAGATTTATTATAATACAAAGATAATGACATTTCATAATACAGTATTTTTGAAGTACTGTACAGACTGAAAATGTCGTTGGGGGTTGTAGATTCAAAAAAATGTTATATTAATATTCCTTTCAGAGCTCATGAATATATGTCTATGAACAAAACTACAATACCCACAATCTATTATGGTCCATCTATATACCTTATAAACCGATCATTCAGATGCAGAATAATGTATCTTGTACAATTTGCAACACTACACTACAGCTGTGCAACTGTACACTACATCTGTTCAGTTGCGCAACTGACCAATAGAAGGCGTGGGGAGCACGTGATCCTAAGGTCACCAAGGCCAATGCCAAGTATCACCTACTTGAAAATGGATAAAGCCTCCTAACACTGAGCTATGGAGCGGTGGAAATGCATTCACTAGAGTGAAAGAGCTCCATTCAAGACCTTTGTAATGAGTTGGTGGGCAGTTTGTGATCCAGAACTAATCGTCCAATATCAGTACGTGATCACACTAATGCTCTTGTGGCTGGATGCAATCAAATCCTCATTGCAATATTCAAAGATCTAATGTAAAGACTTCCTATAATATAGGGTACTGTTGCAGCAAAGGGGGTTAGTGCCCAAATCCCTGACTTACACTGCAGATGAGTTTATTAAAAAGAATAAAAGGATCACGCCTTTATATTAAAACCCCCTGCACTGAATACCACATTAACCTGAGTGAACTAACTCACTGTGAGAACTGTGTGCTCTGTGTGCATGTGAAATCCCAGCCGCAGCATGAGGCTACATTCACTACATCAGGCCAAACTGGCTTCTCTTCCTTTAACAGAGATTATTTCATGCATATGTTTTGGCTCTGTCATTCATTAGTGGCAGATCTTTCAGCTGGGTGTTGTTAGTATCAAGACTTATTCACTTCTTCATTTTAATGATTATAATGTGACAGCTGACTTGCTTGTATTCATGAAATGAGCAACAATCCATTTCCTGGCTCTGTACAGCCGAGCTAATGCTCTCCTTCACCCAGTGGAGCACATGGTGTTTATGCATTCTAATAAAGACCAGCACTGAGAAGTTTTCAATGTACCTGTTACATCAGATGTGTTTTCCGCTGGGCCTTTTATTCACCATGAGAAGTCATTTACCAGTCTGTCCCAAACAGAGACATTAAAATAATACAGAGACATTTATTCTCTGTCCAGCTGTAAACTCTGGTGCAGTAAACTGAAAGCATTTGGTTAGTTAAACTGTGTCTTGTGGCGACAGCCTTGATTGCTGGTGGTTTTCCTCTATTAGTATTAAACCCATCTTACCCTGTTATAACTTCACTTTAGACCTGTCTGCGGTAGGGTGGTTTGCAAATTACACAGAATTAAACAGCAACAACTTGAAAAGCCCTAGAGTCTATCATTAGCCCGAGACATGTTTTGTCTTATTGGGTTTGTGGTTTTCCCGGAAGCTGAAGGGTGTAACTCTTCTCTCATACAGGATAGTTAAAACATGGTATGTATTTCTTTTACAGAATCAGAATTAGAATCAGAAAACTATTGATCCCGGATGAAAGTGGCTTATCCTTGCACACGTCCTTCAACATTATTTTTCTTAGTTTCTCAGCAGTTTGGACCCTAGCAGATTTAGAAGAATGTCTCTCTCTCTCTGTGTGGATATGAAAAATGGGGATGAGTGGAAAACACGCCTCCCTCGTGTGCCGTCTGGTGTGTAGGCACAGATGAGCTTGATGGTAAAAATATGTTTATTACTCATTACCAAGAAACCTGAGAGCACAGCACAGTTCTATCTCACACAGGCCTGCAGATGCAGCAGTAGGGAGAGCCAGAGAGGGACAAGGGGAGATGGAGGGGGCCAAGCACTGAGCTCAGAGTGCGTCATATGTTTGGAAAGGAAAAATGCATTACAATTAAATCTCTGCTCTGTTATCCCTTTAAGAAGAGTTATTACTTGACTTTTTGCGACCTCACATTAAATTATGTAATTACATTCCATATGGACTGGGTTGCGCACTTCTGAAATACTGTAAGTTTTGGTCTGTATGTAAATGATATGTACTGACGGTTGTGGATGACTGAAACAACAGGATGTGTACCTTTTATGTGTTTAGACACCAAATATTTTTCTTTTATTGCAAATATTGTGAGGTGGAGTCTCAGTGTATTGAACTAGTTAGTCCAGCACTTCCCACAGGTGCTCAATCGGCTTAGATCTGGGGAATTTGGAGGTCAAGTAAACACCTTGAACTTTTTGTCGTGTTCTTTAAACCATTCCTGAACATTTTTACAGTGTGGTCAGGCACATTATCCTACATATTCTGACATATTCTGTTTGCATTAAGGGGTCTGTGACCGTGTTTAGGTAGGTGGTCCATGTCTAAGTAACATCCACATGAATGCCAGTTCCAGGTTGACCGTTGCTGGTTGACTGGTTGTTCTTACTTGGACTTGGACCACCATATATATACACTTTGGATTTTGTTTTTATGTTTAGATTTTGTTCTTGTAGTTTTAAGCTTTAAGTAAATGCCTGTCAGTTAGAAAAAAAAAATCACTGGCCTGTATAAATAGAGATCTTTTCTATTTTCTGATATTCTTTATAAAATATTCTCCTACCCATCATTTGTATTAAGATAGACTTTAAATACATTAATCACAATTAAAGCAATAAAAATAATCGTATTGTTCACTATTGAATAGGTTGTCAGTTTAAATGTAAAAAGTGGTGTGGGCCATCGTAAAAATGTACTTCCATTTTTTTCACACCTGCGTTTGGGGATTTTCTGCCACTCTTCTGTTCAAATCTCCTGCTCTGTCAGATTTGATGGGGACATTGGTGTTTAGTCATTTTAAGGTCTCTCCAGAGATGTTCAACTGGGTTTAAGTCAGGGCTCTAGCTGGGCCATTGAAGGACAGTCACAGAGTTATTCCCAAGCCACACCTGTGTTGTTTTGGCTGTGTGCTTAAGGTCATTTTCGTGAAGGTGAAGGAAGGTGAACCTTTGGCCCAGTCTGAGGTCCTGAGCACTCTGGACTAGGTTTTCATCCAGACTATCTCTGTATATCCTCCGCTTTCATCTTTTCTTCAACTACGACCGGTCGCCCAGTCCCTGCAACTGAAAAACACCCCACAGCATGATGCAGCCACCTCCATGCTTAACTGTTGGGATGGTATTGGGCAGGTGATGAGCAGTGCCTGGTTTCCTCCACACATACCACTTAGAATTAAGGCCAAAGAGTTCACTCTTGGTTTTGTCAGACCAGAGAATCTTGCTCCTCACAGTCTGGGAGTCCTTTAGGTGTTTCTTTGCAAACTCTATGCAGGCTTTCATGTGTCTTGCACTGAGGAGAGGCTTCCAATCAAAGTGTAAAAGCATCTCAAAGATGATCAAGAGAAATGGATTGCACCTGGGTTAAATGTAGTTAGGGAATGGAAGTCGCATTGGATAAAAGTGCTAAGTGCCATAAATGTAAATGTAAATGCAAAGGAACAAAAATGTATGTACATAATTTTAGTATAAGGCTACAACATGATAAATTGTTAAAAACTGAAAGGGGTCTGAATACTTTCTGAATGTATATGTATATAATGTGTGTGTGTGTGTGTCCGGTTGATGTCAGTGTGTTCAGGTTTTCAGTTCTCTGTGATGATGTGTTGTTTTGCTTTAATAACATTTATTAACTTCACATCACCAGTTCCAGAGGGCAGCAGGTTTACTGATTTGTTTTATGGCTCTGGGATAAAACTCATTTCCGTGTAGCAGCTGATAAAATATTCTATCAGATGGTTGTACTAAGTGACGCTTACTCACATAGTCAGTAGCGTAGAGGGTTTGGAGTGGACTTCTGGAAGATTTCCTGGAACCTCTAGCCTGCCCTTTGCTCTGTGGAGATTCTGAGTAGAGCACAGAAGAGACCAAGTTATAAACAAATAGAAAAACTGGTGCTTTGCACAGACATGGTGATAAACCAGGTCAGACAGGGAAGAAGGCCAGGAAATCTATGGCAGAAATGGAAAGACTGAAACACACAAGCAAATTCATCCACACTTTACAGCCGGCACTCACTTACAAATCATATCAGCTAAACCTACTCTTAAACTAAAAACATCCTTCTTTTTAAAGGAAAGACATTGCATAACTGAGTATCCAAGCGTGTGGGTGCTGTGATTCCACCGTGCCACAGACGGGACTATAAACACTTTCTGTCTACCTGTTTATCATTTAGTGGACTGTTTCAGAAGGACAAATATCTCATTACAGCTTGAGGCTGGAGGGAGTGAAGCAGTGGAAGACTGGCATTTTCAGGACACACTTGTTTAGTCACAAATACAGCTGTGTGTGAAATGAGGGCTGATGCAACACTTCACTTTATGTCTGAGCTTTAACTCGTTTCAGACAAGGAAAGAAAGAAATTAGGATCCTTCACACAACGCCAGTGACTCATCATCTTAGCTGCCAAAAACCTTCCACTTCTTCTGCTGCTTTCCTCCTGTAAGGTCTCACCTTGCACACCTGCCACCAGCAACATCATAATAAACCAAGGGGTCATGACAGTTTGGCTACGCTGTTGAATGAACACTACAGCAGTTCCTTTGTAGCTAATATCTACAAATCCCACAGCCTTCATCTGTACCATGTGCAAGCTTTACGAATGTTGTCTTTTTCCAAATGAAGGTGTATTGAAAGCAGATGAGCTGAAGGTTCAGGATCAGATTGTACCCTCTATCTTGTAGACTCCTGTTAAGTGGGAAGAAATGCATGAGACTCCCTCATGTGTGTTAATAGGCAGATTAAAGCATATTCTTTCCCCTACTAAATGTTTATTTAGTCATTGCAAAGTGTCATTACAAATATAGCATAACTAGCTCTGTTTAACTGCAGCGCAGGGTGTGAAACATTAAACAAACAGCATCTTATTCATAGGTTTTGACAGAATTTTAAATGTGGTACTGCTGGTGCCTTTTTCCAACTTTTCAGACCTCATAAAAACTAAATACAGTGATGGATAATATGTATAGATAGTTTCAATGATTTGAATTCAATATTAAAATGTTAAACATTTTTTGGGGTTTTTTTTTGTTTTTGTTGTTTTTGTCATTGCCCACTCCTAGTCCTCAAAATCAAGATCTTTTTCAAGACCTGTCCACTACCCACCATAGACTACAGAGAAACTCCTACGAAGAGACTTAACGTATGGGCAGGTTCTGAAGCAATTTCCTCTGCGATCAATCAAGTTTTCTGATTCTTACTGGCTATCAACAGGCTACCATGGACTAGTGCATGCTGGCATTCACTTGTGGAACGAGGTGTTATTTTGGGTATATTCTGTGTTATTTGGTTATTTTAGGCCTGGTCATAGTGCTGTACATTTACATTGCATGTGACTTTCCACCAAAATTATTATGGAGAGATATACAGAGAGATATACAGAGGTTTCCCTATAAGATTTACTTACAGTTACATATGAATAGCTGTTGAGCAGCATGAATTGCATACTAAATGGATATGATCAAGCCATTCAAAGCTGTGGCTATTTTCAGCATGTTGATACTAATGTGTATGACAAACTGATCATTCACAGCTGCCTACTTTAAAGATGACTGCCCGTAAACCTGTTTTTCTTTTTTCCTTTTTAAAATACTCCTTCAGGGCAAAATGGGAAAGTGTGGATAGATAGGAGGGATGAACAGGGTCCATATTCACGCAGAAGTCCAGCTGCAATTGATGAAGTGTTTCTTAGACCAGAGGTGTACCACTCCTAGAAAGCACAGTTTGGTGATTTCCCTGCTCAAACAAACCTACTTCAGCCCACCTGTTAAATGCCAGTTTTAGTGAGTGTGTTTGAGTAGGAGAACTACCAAACTGTGCTGGACACTAGCCCTCCAGGACTGGAGCAGCGTACCCTTGTCTTGGTGTGAAATCCTGATCCTAAAACAACACTTCTGTTCTAAGAGGGTTCATAGGCCGTGAGAACTTTTGCTGATCCTCATCCTATAGCTGACATTCAGTCTCTTTTCACTCTCTCTCTTGTACAAACGGCTTGTAGTAGAAAGAAGGCTAGCTGAATTTCTGAATCCTGTATTTTTGTCTTTGCTCTGTACTGCCCTGTATCAACCATGGTCAGGTCATAACTCATGTGAGCTCAACTCTGCAATTTTGCTGTAGGCCTTGCAGGGGTGGGCAACTCCGGTCCTGGAGGGCCATGGTCCAGCACGTTTTGGTGATTTCCCTGCTCAGAAACACCTGG
>JBBIGA010171536.1:0-16435 GCA_037576975.1 Alestes dentex
GTTAAATTCCTACACAAGCACCTCATTCTGCTTTATGAGGTACTGATTAGAGATCACCTGAATCACATCTTATTTAACGAGGAAAAGATAAAAAAAAAACACTGCTGTTATCAAAACTCTCCTCTCATAATGTGACCAGTTGGAGGGTAATTACTGCCATTTTGTTTGAGTGAACGAGAGATTTGTTTTCTTTGAATTACTCAAGTTCTGTAATTATTTCTCTTATTTTGATGTTTTGTCATTTCCTTTAAAATTATACTCTGAAAAATATTTTTATTTGGAAATCAGAAGAAATATTGTCAGCAGTTCTTAAAAACTAAGACAAAGCTGTTCAGATCTATACTTGCAATACTTCAATAATATACCAGCTGCATTCCTGTGACATTTATGTGCTTTTAATGCAGTAAAGAACAAGCAGGATACATCCTCTCAAGACCTCCATGCTTTTTTTCCTGTGTGGTGGGGGAGTCTTTGAACAAGCAGAGTAGGGTGGCCTGTCGCAGCAGATAAATTAGGCCCCATCGACTGCCTTGAACATACAAGATATCAAGAACATATTCAAGCCCCTGAATTACGGAATTAAAAAAAAAAAAAACATGAAATTCGACTGAAGTCACTGAATATCCACAGATCTGATTTGAAACCACCTACAAATGTGGCTTGAATCTGACTGGAAAGTCACACTTCATCTGACTTTGTTCAGCAGAAAATCAGAAAGCAGAAAATCCATCCTGTTTAACGAAAGTTCAACTCGCAGGAGCAGAAGCAGCAAGCCACGTGTGTGGGTGGGCTTACACTCACACACATCATTCACTCACACACACACACCTATGATCAATTTAGAAGCCCCAGTTAATCTGACACTCATCTTTGGACTGTAGGAGAAACAGAGACCCCAGACGAAACACAGGCCGCCACGAGGAGAACATACACACTACACACACACACACACTACACACACACACACACACCACACACACCACACACACACACACAGACCACACACACACACGCACACACACACACACACACACACACCGGTCAGTGTGTGTATGCAGTCGGAACAGTTTAATGTCCTTCAAAGTTCAGTGCTAATTTCAGTATGAAGTATCAGACGTATTTAGAGTGTGTCTGGTTCTGAGACAGTAAAACACACACACACACACACACACACACACACACACACACACAAACAGCTATTCATAGCTTCAATCCTACTGACCCTCACAGACACTCTGCTAAGCTCATTACAGCTCACAGTCTCAGTCTGGCTGTTTTTGCATGCGTACAGGTGTGTGTTGAGTGTGTGTATGTTTAGAACGTGTAATGTGTATTTGTGTGTGTTTTGTTGTTGTGTATGGATAGGAATTAAAGTGTGTGCATGTTTCCATGCATTTGGCTAAGTGTGTGTGTTTTTGTATTGGAGTGTGTGGGGGTGTGGTTGCATGTGTGTGTGTGTGCGTGTGTGTATGTTTGTGTGTGTGTGTGTGTGTGTGTGTGTGTGTGTGTGTGGTGTGCGTGTGCAGTACAAATAGAGCAGGCTTTACTGGCTTTATTTAAAGTACCCATATCTAGCACTTTTTTTGGATCCACCACCCCAAAACCTCCTTTTGAAGTTTTAGCAGCAAAAACAGTCAATTTAATTTTACATTTTTATAATTTTCCATCCATCCTTTCTCTCTTAAAGTCAAAGAGTTAGTTTTTTGTTATTGTCTTTTTACGACTGATATATGTACTTCAGTGTAAGTGGATGGGGCTGAACTGCAGAAGGCTGAGGGAGCAGAATCTGAAATGAATAGGGACCGATGGAGCTTAGGTGCTAGCAATTAGCTGTAGCATCTTATATACACTAATGATGTGATGTGAATATTGGTAAGCCTTTGTTTATTTTTTTGATGTAATACATTTTTCTTCTTTTAAAAATGAAAGAACCTTTCTGTTTGAAAGAGTAGAAAAATAAATAGTATTTTTATACACTCTGCTCCATAACCCCCCCCCCCCCCCCCATTTATTAAGGACTCCCTCGTGGGGCGCTCTCTAGCATTTCTGTGCAGGTATTTCCAAACACATTGGATTTTTCTGATATCACAAAAACAATGAACTAAAACCAGCCTGTTTTTAGATAAGATTGGAAAGCAACAATACATTTGAAATTTTAACACAGCACATCAAACTCATTTATTTCAGAAATAGGAAGAAAATTCAACTTTCCATCCTTTTATGAAAAGGTTAAGTTATTTTCAGTCTAAGCTTTTTCTGCATCTGAAAAACTGGATCTTACTTTTGCAAGCCTTAAACCTTTACTTTTATGGCCTTTACCGACTCCTCCAGACCTTTCTGAGGCCAAAAGGGCCAAAAAGAGCAAGTAATCAACTCAGAGTCATGAGAAGAATCTGGATTTATATCAGAACACACAGTACTCTCCACCTCCACTCTCTCTCTCTCTCTCTAAGACACACACACACACACACACACACACACACACACACACAGAGGGGTATAGACAGGGATAGTGTTGTTAGAAGAGAGTGTGTGCCAGCGGCATTGAATCAAACTCACACTGCTAGGCAACAGGTTGAACTTGCTGACTGTTCCTTAGCTGTAAAGACGCAGTGTGAAAAGCGTGTGTGTTCTTAAGGCCAGATAAATGGTCCAAGTTCCAGCTGAACTCCAAATGAGCTCCTGCAGCCATCTCTGCATATTAATTCAATTCACTTCAATTCAACTGATTCCATTTAACTGACTTTTATTTTGTAATAAATGAAACCAGTGTTGTTAAATTTTAACGCTTCTTCTCGAACTGCCTCAATAACATCATTATTTGCAAATGCAGTCACTTATTCTAACCTTTTTTTTCTTACGATTGCTGAATCTGCGTTGTGAGGATGTATATTGATGCATCCAGAAAGGGATGTTTCATTATACCACTAAAGATAACGCACAATACAAATGGGCCAGACTGTCACAAACAGTACAAAAAGAGCCCATAATACAATATAATTATGAAATGTATGTTCCTGTTCCTGATTATTAATGTTTTTCTTTCACATTTATTGCAAATTACACCACCAAAAATTAATCTCCAATTAAGTTAGTCTAACATTTAGCTTAAAAGTAGCTTACAAATCTTAAACAACTAGCCTAAAATATGGCAGCAATACTATTTTGTTTATGTTTTTCCTACCTCAAGAACATAGTATGGTACACATTAGCATAACATAAGTGGACATGATAAAGTATATATTAGCATAGACCTGGTGACCAGGGCTGAAGTGCATTTTGAGCAAGCTTTCGTACTACGGCCTAATGACATGTAAATACTCCATTGTGTGCTACACATACACTGCTGATGCTATTAACTCAAACGCAACACACAGACAGTAATTACAGCTTTGAAGTTTCATCTGAAATTGAAATTCAGAGTCACGCTTGTGCACTAAAAAGCCTGCCAATTCAGTCCGCTTGGGAAGAGAAGCATATTAGCCACGAATGAATACTGCATGTTGATAACTAGAGACAAAAGAGAGGAGGGAGGAAGGGAGGGACTGAGAGAGAGAGAGAGAGAGAGAGAGAGAGAGAGAGACGGAGAGTGTGTGCCTTGCTGAGTGGTTTGCAGGTAGGAAGGTTCTGTAGAGCTCTTAGCGCGTCAGTCATTTTCAAGGCCACTCGCACAATGTGCGGATGTGCTGTTACCAGGCAACACTCCTGAGTGCCTGGATACTTACAGCAGCTCTCCATCTATCAGCCAATCAGATATCAATGCAGACATCTGCAGTCCCCCTGGATCCAGTGACCTTTCTAACCAAACCCACTGCTGCTATGTCTACAGCTCCACGCAACAGTGTTAGCATGCTCCCGACCGGTAGTGCTAACTACCATGCCAATAAAAAAGCCCTGCAAAATGAATACAAGCGTCGATACACTTTTTACGACAAACCAAAAATAAAACCTTGGGTAACAGCTAACAGCTAGCTACAAAGCTGGGAGATATTACTCAGCTACTTACAACCAACATGCGTATCACTGTGGAAGTTTTCCACCACTCTAGAGTTAGCTAGCATACTAATGAAATGTGAAATGACCATTACAGACACTGGCTCAGCAGTTAACTTCGTACAGATCAAAACTACCTAGTGCTAGCTAGCTAAGCTAAAATAGTTTGCTAGCTTTAAAAAAGTACCATATGCTAGTTGATGTATATAAAGGTAAGTTAATTGCTTGTCAATTACTTCTGCCATCCTAAATAATTTCCAAGAATCTTTCTGTTTACATGTAATGGCAACTCCAAATATGTTACTGCCAAAATATTACTCCTAAGTAGGTATACTTAATGCATCTGAGGCCCTGCCCACATGTACATAGGGTTGTTTTTTTTTTTTTCAAACATAGATTTGTCTGTGCATTTTGGTCATCCAAACACACTTTTTAGGTCACTAAAACTGACCTTTTGGAAAACTTTTCAGAAACTGTTTTCAGTGATGATGTGTAGATGTGATGTCAGTGTGTGTCCTGTCATCTTCTTTGTTTACATAAGGAGATTCTGTGCAATGATGGGTGTAGCCTATAAATTGCTGCTTTTAACGTTTCTAACAGAACTTTGTCCATGTTAACACCCACAGTTCCCTTCCCATTATACTAAAGATCAGAAGTGTCTGAAATGAACTACGGACGTCACTGCTACACCAAGACTCCCATGACATGGTAAGCATCCTAATAGCTGAATGAAGCTTCCTTTCCAATCTGCTTGCCCTGATTTTGTCTGATACGTAGACCATCGCCTCACTAAACTTACTGGGAGGACTGAGTAGCATGTGGATCCACCTGACAAACAGATCAGTGTCACTGGTTTTGGATGAAACCCTTGTTAGCCTACCAGAACCAGTAATAACTATTTTCAAGTTTCTGATTGGCCAAAACGGCTTTACGATTAGGGTTATATTGCTGCCTGTTGGTTTGGCTTGCTCGACAATGCCTGACAGCATGGTTATTGGATTTTCAAGAGGGTAGAGATTATTTTTAACAGTGCTTTTTAAGAGGACTTTTTAAACCTTAGTTTACAAGTGGATTAGGTCTAGGAATTGAGATGCCTTTGTGGCAGGCACATATGTTTGTAGGGACATTTATCATCGTAAATAGTGAATAAAAATATTCTCTGTGGCTTAAATCAAGCCAGTGTTTATTTTTCTACCCCAAGACACCAAGTGTATGATTGTGTACATTAAAACATGTAAATGATGGAAATCATCATTTTCTTTGCTTTAATGTACAGTCAATAGTCCAAAATCAACAAGCTACTGACACACTACATTCACTTACGACAGCAAGGTAGACGGTAAGGGTAAACAAAGGAATGGCTACATTAATCATTCTGAGATTTGTGCAGTGCAGTGTGTATATCAAGAAGCAACTCCCATCTGTCATCTTTACTGAGATTTCCTATCCAGTGTCATAAAATTGCATTACCCCACTTCCTCATGCAAAATTAATTTTGTTTTGGATACTATTTGATATGCTATCTGTGTAGATATTTTAGTATTGAAACAGACCTCTGTCTACAGCTCTAATGCTTATTACTTCTCTGTTCACAGCTCCAGTGCATATTACCTCTATATCTACAGCTACAGTGTGTATTACATCTCTATCTACTGCTCTGCTACATAGTGTTGCTTTATCCGAAACCACGGTGCACTATATCTTACAACCAGATTGTACTGGACCAGCTATGTGAAAAATGTTCAAGATGATCATTAGTGGTAAGGTTTATAAAATGATGGCACAAATATGATTGCCCTACACCAGGCCACAAAAAGGATGAGTACTTTTCAAACCAAACGGATACCCATGCAGACAGATCACCAATTTTACCAAAGCTATCAAAATTCTGTCACTTTTATTGAAGTTTCCTGCTCTGCACCTGGACAACAACAAGCCTTTTGGGGCAAAATAAAGTCTAGGAAAAGAAACTAAAACATTTTGCAAAGTTTACCCAATCACATCTTTAAAAAATTCTGCAACATCTCCTATAAAGGAGTTATTGTGTATCCTCAACTATTTGCTGTAGCGAACTTTGTTTCACATGGACTGTTTTTGTTGTCGCACATTTTGACAAATGCCTTCCCCTGCACGTCATGGAACAACAGCAGTCTGTGTTTGGTGGGTTTGCATGTCTTTCTTGTTAAAGTAGGTGGTTCTTGCAAACAGCCAGATAGCTGGCTTGTGAAAACCATTTTAAAAGCCATCACCATCTCAATAGTTCCGGTAATACAAACGCCAGGCAATTTGCATCCCTGAATTCTTTGGGGCATGAAAACGGATTGCTTGATCTGTTAAAAAAAAACAAGCATGCTAGAAGCAATCAGTATGATCACAATCTGAATGGCAGAGCTGCTCCAGATATCGTATTTCATCTCCGTCTCCTGGGAGGTCTACTGCTCACACTCAGGGAGCTGGAAGTGTAAGGCAAGAACACACACACATGCAGACGGATCCCGTCTTTGCTGTAAAACCGATGTGTTATGCTAACGCCGGCTGACAGGGCGCATGGAGGCAGCAACAGCATTCGTTTGATCATGCAGGTAAAGGCAGAACAGCCCTGAGGGGGAAAATTGCACTCTTTCTAGTTCTGTCACTGAGAATCCATGTTCCAAACAGCAGTATTAGGGCAGGTACGGTCTTTAAACTGCCATTAGGGTTTAAAAAGACATCACAGCAAAGGGTTTATATCTGTCACTTTACAATTCTATTCGATTCTATTCTATGATTCTATTCCATTTACTATTTGAGAAACAATTTGATACATCTCAAACCTCAAATTTTCAATTTCAGTATTATACACATTTTTACACAATTAAAATACTCGGGCAAAAGGGATCAATTTTTACACTTCTTTAAAAAAAAAACTAACAAATATTATATTGGAATTAATTCAATAAATTCTACCATTCCACAACTGAATTACAACCTCGATGCATCATAATGCATTTTTATTCTCCTTCACTGTTCAGCTTTTTTGTTCCTTTAAGAATCCATCATGATGAGAAACGTATTTTATCACGTTTATATTTCCGCTGAACTTTTACATTCTCAGTATGTTTGTTGATCTAAATAAGAAAATTATATGTAATTTATCTAAATAAAACTAATACTTAAAATAGCAGTAATATTCAATTATTAATATTATTCTAATCATTGCAAAATCTATGGAGTTGAACTGTCACCTTCAGATTTTGGAATGTTAACAGCGAACAATTATATTATAATCAATTACATCGAATCAATGATACGTCTTTTTACAGTGCAGATGAATACAGATGGCAGGTCTAACCCACCGTGCTGTCTGCACTTGGGGTTTTATGAGAAAATACATGGCTCCCCTGCCTGGCCTCATAAACACTAAGCTAAGTGCTGTGTCAGTAACATAAGCGGAGGCCATTAATCTAACCTGCTACTGCACACAGGCAGAAAAACGAGCAGCTCCGGCTCAATAACACAGAGCTGTCAGTAATCATTAATGCACTTACTTACAAAGTCAGTAATACTACAGTATGTCACCAGGTCTTTTACACACTACAGTCTCCTTGCATTACAAAGGATTATTGTGATTTATTAAGGCATTATGTCCAACAACTAACTTTGTTTCTACAGCTTGCATGATGTAAATGATGTAATTTTGTGCACCTTAAATGACCATATTACATCTATAACAAAGTCAGCATTTTGGGACCTTAAAACCATTGCTAAAGTTAGAGGTTCCGTCTCCGAACAAAACTTAGAGAAGCTTATCCACGCCTTTATTTCCTGTAGGGTTGACTATTGCAACGCTCACCCAGAAAGTCATTAGACAGCTCCAGCTCATTCAAAATGCTGCTGACAGAGTTCTAATCAAAACCAAGAAAAAAGAGCACATCACTCCAATTCTCAGGTCTTTGCACTTTGCATTGCTGTTGGTTACAGGCTGTCTATAATTGGTCTAAATTTTTCTTTCTTTATTATGCATGTAGTTGTTCTGTGTTCTAATGACCACACCCACCATGCACTCACAAAAGCATATTTTGGAGTCTAATATTACTGATGTATTGATCATTTTATTGTTCTGGAATCAAGCAGCCTTCACCTTAGGTGTGATTAGATGTGCAACAGAGCAAATATCACTTGGCTGAGGTCCTTGAGGACAGAGTAGATAAGTAGATGAGTGGAACTTATCAACTGTAAGTTATCAGAGCTCTTAATGTGCTTCAAGTCCAAAGAACAGTTTTAGCAGCTACCAATAAATATTTATCCATGTAACCCTTGTTTTGCTTTGCATCCGTGTTTTGACAGCCTGCTCCGCCCCTATCCCACGTTCCCCCTTTCTGAATCCCCAGCTTGGTTTGGCCCATTACCTTAACTGGACTCACCTGTCCCTTGTTTGTTTGGTGCTACTTAAGCTACCTCTGCCATGAGGCTGGTGTCTGTTCACCCTCACGTTTGTCTTCATGGTTCCTCTTGCAGGCCTTTGTGGTGTCAGTGTGTTAGCTTGTCTGAGTCTTGGTTCTGTTATGCCTGGCTTGTGCTCCCCTCTTGTGTGAAGGTCTGCTGCTCGCTGGGGCTTTGTTAGTTTGATTCACGGCGGCCTCGCTGTTCGGTACCATGTGGCCTGCCTCTCCTTTGTCCATTGCCCTTTGGGACCTCGTCTAGTTGCTATTTGCAGCTCTCTCTCATCAGAAGCGTGAGGCCTGGTCCCTCTGCAAGGCTCTGAATGGGCCTTGTTTGGACCCTTGCGGTTGTTTGGTACAGGCCTTCCCTCGGCAAAGGGTATATGTAACAGGTCCCTCCTATGAGATCTAACAGTATTGACCATTGGCGAACCCCTGGTGTGTGGTTTTGTGTAGACCCCACTCATCAGCTGTGTGTTTGGTCGGCCCCTGGTCCTGAGATGGCCTCACTGGTGTGGGCATTGTATGTATCCTTGAAAAGGCCTTTGCCTGTCTGATCCGGTATGTTACGGTCAGGGCTTTTACACATCTGAATCTTATACTGTGACTCTTTGCCACACAAGCCAGTGCGCCATCTCTGTTTCCATTGTGTTTGCTGCTTGCTTTTCTGTTTTTACATTTAAAACCAGATCCCTAAACTCTTGCATGTGTGTCCTTGTCACCACTCTCATGACACCTATGTGAAAATCCGTGAGGGATGGGCCATATCATCATGAGAACGATAACATCAGTACTTGTAGAACAATGAACAACTGTGTATATCAAAGGCAAACTATAGAGAGCCTGTAAACAACCAACAAACATAAACTGCCCAGTAACAGATCGTTAACTTCACAGAGGTCTCCAACCTTTAGCAACTCAGGGTCCAAGCTTCCACAGCCCACATAAAGATTTAACTGACCTCATCTTGTATAGCACAATGAGTAACAGTTCTCTTTGCAGTCATTTATACAATACTGGATACATTCCATATGACGTTCATTGACTTGCACAGAAAACCTGTCGTCATGCATTTTATAAGACCAGTTAAGAAGCTTGGCCTATGTTTTATTTTAGCAAATAATTACTTGCAATACAACTATTTTGTGTTGCATTCTTGATGCCTTAATTATCAAAGGCAGATCACTGTTGCAACGTCTTGACAATTAATGAGCATAAATTGTAAAACTTAGTGTCTTTATGTCTGTAGTGTTTTCACGGTATTTTTAAAAGTAATTCTGCGTGATGGTACTGCATTGGCCCTGCTCATGACATCATGCATGACAACATGACTGACACCATTGCTGATACGTCCTCATTTTCTTCTGAGCCTCTCATTTACAGCTGTATCTCTGTCGTACAGAATTACTCAAGGTGGTCTGCAGGGAGTTTCCCCTGCAATCAGAAGGTTGTGGACTTGAATCCCAGGACTGCTAGTGGCACCACTGAGGTACCCTTGAGCAAGGTACCGTCCCCACACACTGCTCCCCGGGCGCTGTGTTCCCGTCTGCCCCCTTGGAGAGTGATACAGAGGATAATTCTGTGCTGTTCACACTGTGCTGTGCTGTGTTCAAACGGACATTTTACAGACTAGTGCTCTGTTGAACCAAGACACTGTAAACACATACAACATAAAAAAAACTGAATCAAATCCTCCCTTCAGAGTCAAAATTGTATTGAATCTGAAATTACATGTGTCATTACGCTCAAACTTCATGTTCAGTAGAACAGCCTGACATTGCAGCACAAAGTTAGAAACCTGAACCAGCTCATTCTCTGCTTACCCCACTGTAATGAACAGGGTTAGAGGGGAGACGTCTGTCTCCTGTCTGGAGGATTCTGTCTGCCGTCCGGGGAGGTGAGCTGATAAATAAAAATGTTTCCGGAGTTTTTTACAGTTTGACAGAGAGCCTGACGGCCCAGAGGAGATTTAACGGAACCGCATCAGCACGGGACAGCAGCTGCTGAGCAACGATAAGGAGAGGAAGGAGAGAGAAAGGAGGGAATAAGGAGGAAAAGCTGGAGCATCTCTGTGAGGACAATAATGAGGTGAATTACGGACGGACTCTGTGAGAGCTGCTGATAACGAGAGAAATCCATGCAGAAGAACCGGCTAAAAACACCACAAATTAAATAAATAATTCACACACAGAAACACACACACTGTCTCTCTCTTCTTTCTTTACTCTGCTTTTTCTTTCTAATTTTTCAGTTTTTTTCTTTTCCTGTCCCTCTTTTTCTTTCTTTCTTTCTTTCTTACCTTTCTCTGCCCCCTCTTTCTCTTCCTCTTTTCTCAGTCGGTTTATTTCTCCCTGTCTCTCTTGTTCTTTCTCTTTCTTTCCCTCCCCATCTGTCCTTTTTCGCTTCCTGTCTCTTTCTCTGCCCCATCACTCCATTTCTCTCTTTCTCTGCCAATTCTCCCTTTTTCCTTTGCTCCCTTTCCATCTCTTTGTCTTCCTCCCCATCTTTTTCTTGTTCCTGCCTCTATTTTTCTTACTTACTTTCTTTCTCTCTCTCTCTCTCTTTCATTCTCCCTGTCTTTCTCTTTTTCTGTCCTTGCCTCTCATTCTCCATAAACAGTAGAAACACTACAATATCTTCACGACCCACTATCTTGAACACAGTCTGATTAAAGCAAACCGATAAATGAACTGGAGCGTATGTTCTCAAGATTAAAATTCAATTACACGTCAATTAAAATAATATTTTTCTTATTTATGTCACCTTGTATCACACTGACACACACACACACACTGTTTTGGAATGTCCAGCTGGAGTGTATGTGGGTGAGAATGTGCCACTCAGAGCTGGAGCATAAACAGCATCGTCATGACAACCAACATCCCATAAAAAGCACTTCACAAGCCAACTTCACTATCTGCTACTGACTCATAAAGATCAGAAAGAGTGATGTCAGGATATCAGTGTTCCACCAGTTCTGATAAGAAGTAAACACTGTTTAATCAATAAACACTGATTATCTCATGGCTTTCAATTTTCACTCAGCTGGACATCCTGCTACTTAATCCATCATTTTATACGTATTTTGTTTTATACTCTAAAGAACAGACATTTGCATTATAAAACACATTCATAGCACTGCCCTGAATTCTTGCGTATTCTCTGGTTATGTTGATATCTAATGAATTAACACTAAAAATCAATGTGATATGGTGTAGTTATACAGTTGGACAAAGAACAACACAAAGTCTGAACTTTTGTTCATATTCATGCATAGTACTACATAATACAGTGTCAGAAACCACATGAGCAAGCCTATTGTTTAAGAATCTGACACTGTTTCAGGCGAGTATGTGATTTAGGCATGCAGTTTATACAATGCTAATTGTTGGGGTATGCTTTTCCTTTTCTTATCAACTTTATTAGCCCTACACTTAAGTAACCAACCATGATTTGGCTGTATCATTTGTGGGGGTTTTTTGATGAATTGATTTTTTTTGCCAAATTATTCCTTTAAATGTAGAGAAAATCTTCAAAAGTGGAAAGTTCATTCAGTCGTGACAATCCAGCAAGAAAATTCACTTTATGGAAAAAAGTATTGGGATTCCTGTCCATGACATTGCATTCAAATACATAGACTTCGAAATGGAGTTGGTCCCCATTTGAAGCTATAACAGCTTCCACTCTTCTTGGAAGGCTTTCCACAAGACTTTGGAGTTTCTATGGGAACACAGGCCTGGCTCACAACCTTCATTCCAATTCATCTCAAGGATGTTCAGTGGGGTTGAGGTCAGGGCTCTGTGTGGGCCAGTCAAGTTCTTCCACACAAAACTCACCCAACCATGTCTTTATGGACCTTGCCTTGTGCGTTGAGGCACAGTCATGCTGGAATAGAAAAGGCTCTTCCCCAGACTGTGCCCACAAAGTTGGAAGCATGGCGTTGTCCAAAATGTCATGACATGCTGAAGAATTAAGATTGCTCTTCATTGGAAGTAAGAGACCTGGCCCAAACCCTGAAAAACATGTGTGTCCCAATACTTTTGTCCATATAGCGTATCCCTTACTTAACCCTAAGTCTTTGTCACCTAAACTAACTGTGACCCTAACCATATCCGAGAGAGCCACTGGTCCTGAGGAGATGTTCTCCATCCTGTTGATTCAGAGAAATATACAGGAATGCAGAAGTGATTAGATTCTGAGCCATTTCCGTGCCTGATTGAATAAAACTACCAGCATCCTGCTGCCCTCTCCTTCACCTGCACTCATATTGCAAAGGATATGATCATATTACCATAAACAGCCAACTAAAGGTGTTTCAGAAAGGAGTTAGTCTTGGCGGTTGTTTTTGTGTAGTCGGCGGTGCGAAACAGTGGTGCTGTTGGAGGGAGCTGTAGCACTGGTGTTGGTGCTAGTGTCACGGTGGTACTGTCATTGTTGGAGTTGGTACCAAGCACTGGTGTTAATATTGGTGTTAGCTTCAGTGTTGGTGTTATTGTTGGGGTTGGTACTAAGCACTAGTGTTAATATTGGTGTTAGCTTCAGTGTTGGTGTTATTTCTGGAGTTGGTGCTAAGCAGTGGTGCTCGCTTCTCATCAGCTCGTCACCCAAACAATCAGATCAGTGTAGCTGCAATGCTAGCATCCTACTGCCCAAAACCTGTTCACTGTAGAAAAACAAAGATACCGTTCAGTTTTTATGTTATGCAGTCCAGTACTTCCAAAAGTTGCATGGAGGATAAGAAAGATACTGAATGAACATTTTTAACCTTTTGGCTCTATTTACCCCCATTCATTAAGGACACACTGCCAGGACCCTGAAGCATCATGCTGTTGTATTTTTAGTACAATGAGAGGGCTGGTGTTGCTGCCACCACTGGTGTGAGCATTAGTGCTAGTGTTGCCACGGTTGCCACATAGTGCTAACTACAATCCCTTAATGGACCCCCACCAGGGACAACAGCTACTAATCTGCTGCTATGGGTGAGCAAAAGGCTGCACATCAGGACGGTGAGTGTGTATGTGTGTGTGTGTGTGTGTGTGTGTGTGTGTGTGTGAGAGAGAGAGAGAGAGTGTGTGTGTGTACTGAGGTCCCTTTAGGGGTGCCAAAAGGGATGGCTTGCATAATGGCCCATTGAAAGGACAAGCACACCTGCTGTGTCCTCAGGCATGTGTGCGTGTGTGTGTGTGTGTTGTGTATATGTGTATATCTCTTACTTTCATTCAGATTACAGTGTACCTGCGCGGTCAGTCGAATATGGATTGATGAATTTGACCCTGTAAACTCCAACATACAGTGATTTTACAAGAGATTCATGATCTTATGTGGTCAAAGTGTATGCAGAGAGAAACATTAAGCAACACCTCACACTGAGCATCTTCCCCATACCAACACACACAGAACACATTTTTATACATATTTTTATACACACTGTATACATTATACATTTTAGACGTATTGCTTTAGTCTAGACTGGGAGTTAAGACTCAGTGGGCAGATTTATTAAAGGTGTGTAATAAAATACATTGCTGCTATTAGTGGGGCCAAAAGTTGGAGACCACTAGTCTTTCAATTTACATCAAAATATTTCACTAATTATATTATCAGACAAATAATTTGAGAAGAAATTTGGAAATATGAACAAAAATTTCAGAATTTCAGTCTGAATATGCACTTCAGTGAAAGACGTTTTTGCTCAAAGGTCTTAACATGTTCAGTGTTGCAAATTTGCTTAATTTAAAAAGTGACCAACAAATTGTATGAAATCTTGAATATTTTACTTTTCATAAATTTTTCAAAATTCTAAAACTTTGTATTTTAAGTTTAAAAGAAAAAAAAAAACAGATTTTCAGAGTGGTTTCAGACTTTTGGCCTCCATTATGTTAATGACAAAATGCATTTCCTAAAGGCTTTTTACTGTTTATAGCTTATTTATACAGTTCAATTCTGTATACAATACAATACAATTCTGATTTGATTCTGATTCACACCCAGAAGATGAAAGTACTGTTCTGTGAAATGGTATGTTGTTATTATTATTGTAGTGGTTATAATTATTCATTTTTAAATTACTATTAGTAGTAGTAGTAGAAGTAGTATTACTAATAATGGTGATCCTGTTAAAACTGTTAAAAGACAGAAGCAGAATTACATTCTCTTTAATGCTGTAAATGAATTGTGATTGAGTGATTTAGGCATGCTGGGACATATAATTGTATAATTATAGAACACACAACTCTAAACTGCAAACAAAGCTTTACTTAACCTAAACGGTTTATTTTGGAAATAAAAACACTTTAGTCTAGATGCATTTGCGGAGATTACAGGCTCTGTGTGTGCGTGTGTGTGTGTGTGTGCGTGCGCGCGTGTGTGCGTGTGTGTGTGTGTGTGTGTGTTTTGTAAAGCTGGGTGTTCTAAATATGGACTGTGGACAGTCTGGTTAGAAAATGAAACTACATTACAGTCTCTGCCCCCTTCCTGACGCCTTCCCTCTCTCCTCCCTTCCAGCCTCTCTTTCTCTCTATTGCTCTGTCTATCCCAGGCTCTGCATTCAATTTAACGCAATTCAATTTGATTCAGTTCAATTCAATCCAATTCCATGCAGCTCAATTCACTTTTAATTCTATTCGATTCGATTCAATTCGATATTCAATTCCGTTCAATTCATTTACGTTCAACTCAGTTCAGTTAATCCAATTTATTGGCACATCAAATAATGCTACACTATGTAATAGAGCGTAAATAATAATAATAAAAAAAAACCCTAAAAAATGAATATACTGGCTTATACTGTAAGAACAGTTCAGACAAATCAAACTAAACAACTAAATTAATATAACATATAACATATAACACATCTCTATTTTTCTCTCTTGTGCTTCACCCCACTCTCCCTAAAAAGTAATTCTTCCTTTCTCTCTATCTCCGCTTGCCTTGTATTTTCTTTTAGATTTTCATCCCCTCTTCCCCCCCCCCCCTTTCTCTCTCTCTCTCTCGCCCTCTCTCTCTCTTTCTCTTCCTCCTCACCTCCAGGGTTTATCTAAGGCCATCTGCGCGGTGTTACAGGGGAATCTAGCCGGATTAGAATCGTGTTATTGTGCTAATTGGCTATTATTAATACTGATGATGAATACATTACCCATAAGGCTGTGTTTGGGATACTCAGCTCCTCCTCAGGGAGCGTGCGGCTCAGAGCATTCTGTGTTTCAGCGCGCTGCAGATCCGGAGCACCGAATTTATCTTGAGATCTTTTAAATCAACAGATTTTCATGCATTTGTGTTGAAATTCAGAAAAAACGACTGTGTAAATTTAGAGCTATTTAACAAAAGCATGAATAAAATTCTTTAATATTTTGAAAACATGTTTATTTCATTGGAAAGTACGTGTATTATTTTAAATAAGATGCCCTTATTTTTTAGTTTTTGATCATAATAATAGTAATACTTATTGTGTAACAAATATAATAATAATTATTATTATTATTACTGCCGTAAATCATTTTACAACTGTATTTCTTCTGCAAGAAATCGTATGTCTTGTTTGTTAATAATTCATCATTTAATAAGACTGAGGCTAGTGGGAACAATGACAATAAATAATTCACACAGTTTTTCCCCTCACAGCATCTGGACTATAAATGAGATTTTACTGAATATCTGAGAGATGACAGGAAGAAAAACAAGTCTGTGTTACTAGGCAGAAAGATGAAATTACACACACAAAAAAAACCCATAAGAATATAAAACTGATTTTGTGTATTTTAGCGTTTGGCTTTGTGTGTTTTTGAGGAATGTGTTGTGGGAGATACATATAGAGCACTGAACTCCCCGTGACTCCTCCCCCTGCCGAACCCTCCACCAATCACTGTCAATGTCAACAGTGTCTGTTCTTCCACAGCCTGAGGCTACACGGACTCAAGAGACCAGCACACTCATACACACACACACACACACACACACACACACACACACACACACACACACACATACACACACAGACACACAGAGGGTACTATATATGGTGT